>JAQZBX010009327.1:0-46335 GCA_029593785.1 Cabassous unicinctus
GCTACTGACAGGTAAGAGATGTTATGATATCATGGAAAGAGAGAGCAGTAGGCTCCAGGACAGCTATCATCTAGTTAAGAATTAGCCAATAGGGACATAAATTAGCTCTATGACCTTGAGCAGGAACATGGAAAAGAAAAGCAAAGAGAAGAGAGAAGAAAGAGGAGCTAATAACTAAGCATTTTACATAGGCTAGTTTATTTAATTTTCAAAACAACCCATTTGAGATAGATGTTGTTATCCATAATTTACAAATAAGAGAACTAAAGCCCAGAGAGTTTAAGTAACTCACTCAAGGTCGCACAGCTGGTGACATGGGATTGTTCATGTCACCTCCTTGGATCTCATATTATCATCTTTATAAAGGAGGCTTGACTAGACATTGCAAAGACAAATGACAATGACACTAACATTTGTTGAGCACTTTCTACATGACGAACACTGTGCCAAGTGCATTTTGCACTCAGTATTTTATTTACTCTTGTGACAACCCTATGAGGCAGGAATTGTTATCCCTATTTCATAGATGAGGAAATTGAGGACCCCTGGCTAATAAAATTGTAGAGATTTTCAAATCCAGGAAGTCTGAGCCCATACCCAGGAGCACCTTCCTACACTGCCTCCCACCTTCACACCAGCCCTGTCCAAACTCCTCACAGTTTTACCGACAGTAATCACAACCTCTCTCAGCTTTTGTCTTTTCACACTAAAGCCTTAATGTGGAGCTGTGACAGAACCAGCTGTGAGTAAAAGGCACAGCCAGGTGAAGCTGCCACACTCTTACTTCATACGTTTCCACCAAGACATCTCTGGTGACAAAGGGACGCAGAGGGGTGGGGAATTTGACCGAATTCACATTCAGGAAGTTGTCTTGGAAGTGTTCTAGATTCCGAGCTTCATAACGCAGGTCAATCTACAGTGAAATGGAGAAAGAAGATGAAGGGGTAATCTGGGCAGAGGGAGAGCATCATCTGAGACGCGACGCCAAAGAGATAGCTAGTATATCCAAAGAGTCACCCTGCTTTTCCCACCAACTTTTCCTACATAACTCCCTAAGAAACTCAGGAAAAGACAGACACTCTGTGGCTAAAGGCAGCCCTAGAAGTCCTGTTTTTCCATATCAACTCCTCTAAGCTATAAACAGCAGATATCCTAGTAGGATTTGGGTATTTCTTCTCTGCCCTCCTCCCCCACAGCCCCCCCCCCACTAGCACAGCTCTCCAGCCTTTTCATTCTATTAAGGTCAACATGCCACAACTGCTCCCAACACAGGGCTGGCTCTGCCCTACACCCCACTGCACTGAGACTGCTCTCACAAAACCAATGGCCTTTCATTTGCCACACTCAGAGAGGACCAGTTTCCGTTTTTATCTTAATTAACCTCTCCAGGGCATCCAGTACAGTTGATGACCCCATTCTTCTTGAACCGCTCTCCTCTTGGCATCTGCCCATTCACTGCCCCTGGTTCTCCTCCTGCCTCTCTCACTGTTCCTTCTTGGTCTGTTTTCCTGGCTTTTCTTCCTCAGTGTCCCACATAGATGCTGATTTAAGCTTCTGCTCTTGTTCTCTGTCTACATCCTTTCACATCCTCAGCTATTACCTCCTGATGACAGAATCCTGAGCTCCAGTTCAGACTTCTCCACCAATCCCATACATCCATACATATTCAATTACATCTGAACATTTCCCCATGGAAGTGAGACCCCTTAAACTCTATGTCTAAACTGAATTCACTTTTACCACATGCCAACCACTCAGTGACCTGAATGTCATTACAGGTTACTGCTTCTCTCTTACCCTCCACATCTAATCAGTGACCCAGTGCTATGACTCTGCCTCCTACCACTCTCGGATCTGTCCCCTTCTCTTCCCACTGCAACTCCCAAGGTTCATGTCCTTGCAGCCAGTCACCTGAGCCATAAAAAAACTTGTCTCAGATGGGTTCCTGGCCTCTCGTCTGCACTCTCCAATCCATCCACGCCTGTAGGATGAAGTCTAATTTCTTGAGAATGATATCCAAGGTGGGTCGTGATTTGACCTCTGCTTCTCTCTCCAGGCCCATCTCTCATGGTGCCTTCCCCTTCTTCTAGCACCCAAAACTCTAACTTCATGCAGCTCTGTATAGTTGCCAATCATTCCAGGCTATATGATTCCTCCCTCTATCTTTTGCCTCTTGACTTTGCCTCTGACTGGAATATTCCTTCCCCATTTGGTCCAACTGAGAACACCACTCACCTGTCAAGACTCAGCTAGAGTCTAGGTTAGGGAGCCTTTGCCCTCAGAGTGAAATGATCACTTCCTCCCAAGAGCCCCAAGTGAACCATGTGGATACTCTCACTGTAACTCTGGTAAGACTTTATTTGCAAGTGTTTACCTACTATGGAATACCTACTATGTATTCCCTAAGGACAAGAAAATATAATTTGTTTTCTTAGTTCACCAGCTTCTAACAGAGTTTTCAATAAATATTAAATGAATTTATGAATGAATGAATAAAGGACAGAGAGAAATGCTTACATACATATACACAGACCCACAACTCTAAGGTTTCTAGCCTTGGAACATAATGGGCTAGAGATTTGAGTTTAAAGTGATGGGACCCCATGATGTCTATCATACTTCCAGAAGGAGAACTGAAACTCAGGTAGATGGCAGAACTGAGAGTAATCAATACAGAGATGGCTGTTGGAATAGAAGCTATTTTCTCTGTTTTAATTTTCTTTGCATGATCAAAACCATAGGTTAAAGCAAAGCTTTCTGAACATGCAAATGCATCCCTGCAACTTAAAGCCTTAAATCAGGGCATATAAATGAAGACTTGGCACACTGCTTCTAAAAAACTGCCAATTTCTGCACTATACAACAAGAAGCCAGTGCTGATGCTGACTTGGCACCCTGAGCCCCTCTAATATGTGTTTGCCAAGACTGGCTACTTAAACAAGCATCCTGTGTCCCAACAGCCCTGAGCAGGGAGGAGGTCCTTGTGTACTCAATTAGCCCTGGGAACAAAGCAAAACACAGGCACAGTGTATGCCTTTGCTACTTAGTCTCTCACCCTGGGGTTCGGTCATTAATTGTGGCAGAGATAATGCTCTATGTTCCACCAGAATCATTTCATTTTCCTCCCAGGCACAAAGGAAGACTATGTCCCAAGCCCCTTCACAGTCACATTGGGGCCATGTGGTTAAGCTCTGATCAGTAGACTGTGGGAAGAAGTGATGTTTATCACTTCCCAGGTCTGGCCATAAAAATCTCTTACATGATTCTCCATGGTCTCTCTCCCCATTCCACTGCGACCCTAGATGACACACGTTGTAGTCAGCAGTGCTAAACCTAGAAGCAGGTTGGGTCCCTGAATAGCAATGGAATAGAGCTCCTTTTCTCTCTGTCCTGCATGAAACTTTGATATAAGCAAGAAATAAGATTTGGGTGTTCTTTACTATACCAGCTAGTATTACCTACCCTGACTAATATGTCACACTAGCTATGACATACCAGGAAATTAATCATTCATTCAGCATTTACTAAGCAGCTGCTAATGGCAGAGAACTATGTTAGGTGCTGCTTACAACAGTTGTAAGCAGATCATTCACCTGCTGGACCATGAGCTTCTCAAATTCCTCTACAACTTCAGGCAAGCTAAGCCACTTGATTCCTGGCAAAAGTCCAAGGAGTTGGCTGCCAATCTTCATCAGCAGCAGGTCCATATGCACCTGAGAGAGTAGGCCAGGGTGCAATACCTGCCAGAGGAACCAGAAGACAGGAAAAGAGATCAGGGAGGACACAGCTCATCCAGCCAGGGCTGGGCCCCACCATCAAAGGCAGCAGGTTGGCTTCTCATCAGAGCGAAAGGGAAGTGGCCACAAAATCCAGGATGCTTCCATTCCCCTCAAACCCATGAGCCTTACTCTGAGAAACTGGTGGCAGCTCCTCTGCACTGCCCTTAGATTTGATGGAAAGAATAGGTGGGCTTTGCTTTCAAATATATTAAATTTGGATCAGTGGTTTTCAAACATTAAGCGTGTCTAAAAGTCACCTTGCAGTGTTAGTGAAAATGTGGATGCCCATGTCTGCTCCAAGACCCACTAAATCAGACTTTATGGAAATGGGACCAGGAATCTGCATTTCACTGAGCTCACTGGGTAATTGAATCTGCTAGTCTGATAATGCTGCAGAGTCACAGAACTCTAACAGGGATACACTGAGGTGGGATGCAAAGAGCTCTGGTTTCAAATTCCAATACTGCAACTCATTCCCTATAGGAAAGTGGGCACACCTACCTTGAACGTGTCTTATAAAAAATTAAGGAACATATATGACGTGACCAGCACTTTCCTGGTACACAGCAAGCATACAGTAAATGGTACCTTCCACCCATTCACTCCTTTTGTCTTTTACAGAGACAAAAGAGATTCTGGTTGGTATTTTCCAATTGTGCCTGATTATGAGAATCACTTGCAGCGTTTATAAAAAATCCAGGTCCCAAGTCCTGGGCCCTTGGAAAGTATGATTCAGTAGGTCTGAAGCCACACCTAGGAGGATTTTTTTCAAAGGAGAGCTTCAGGGTACCTGCTACTTGTTTCTGCCAGCTCCCCTGGGGACATCCTTAATGGGGATAGAAAAGTGTTGAGACGGGAAATAATGAAAAACTGGCAAGGGTGACTGGAAGTGAAGAAACCCACTTCTGTCAAAAATGTTGACAACCACCCTCTTGGGTCCACCCTGGCACATCTAACCTAGTTTGCTTCTGATTTATCCTCACCCCAGGGAGCAGGTCACAGGGATGACGGTTCCTCCACCCTCAGAGACAGAGGACTCCAACCCTCCTCACTATCCTTTATCAGCCTGTTCTTACCACCACTCCCTCAAGCCAAGAAATAAAACAGCTGGCACATAACCAGCATTTAGATATTGGTCACGTGAATAAATGGAAGGCAATGTGGGGTGATTGCATGGGGGAGGGGATCCTGATCTGGGAAAGCTCCCTGGGTTAGGTGAGATTTTTGTTGTTTTGTCAGGGATGGGAAAGGCCAGGCTGAAGACACCACAAGCACTTACTTTCACTGCCACAGGGATGCGGTGATTTGGCTCGGGTCGCTGGGCAGGGGACGAAGCCTGAGACACAACGGCATTTGATCCATCCAGGTCAGCTTTAGGGAAGAGCAGCCTTTCTAGAAAGAACTGGTCAGCAAGACTTCCTTCAGGCCTCCACCCCTTCCCAAAGCTTCCAGAGACCTTCCAGGCTTCCAGAGAGGCCTGCAGGCTGGAGGCCTTGACAATTTTCTGGAGGCTTTCATTCCCCAAGAAGGCAGCGTTGGCATATGCTTTGTATACTTGGGCCACACAGCCTGAACCCACAGGTTCCTGGCTCTCAAAGCAGAGGACTCTCCCCCAGTCCTCTCCAAATGCCTGCTGGAGGAAATGTTCAGTGTGAGTCCAAGGGTGAGGGGTCACTTGGACATGCAGCTTAGAGAACTGGACACAGAAAGCCTCTGAAAATATGTCTCGCCGGGTGCTGGCCCACTGGCCCAGTTTGATGTATGCCGGGCCCGAGGTCTCTGTGGCTTTCAGGAGCAGGCGGAGCCAGAGGTTGGAGACACTGGGAGCCAGGTAGGTGAAAGGGTAGAGGAGAAGGAGGGGTAAGAATTTCACAAAGAGAGTCCCAGCACGGAGACAGATACGGAGGTGCAGGAAGAGGCAGCCTAATAGTCCATCTTGGGAGACTCTCTCCACTGACCCATTTTCAGCCAGGTCACACCAGCCAGCCCTTTGTAGATACAAGCTCTCAAGGGACGCTTCACCAATGTTCTCATGGGCTGAGATAAGCTTGGGCAAAGTACCCAGCAGAAGCCAACAAAGTCTGGCATTATGGCAGCACCTGGAGGGTCTTAACAGAGCAAATCCTTTTCTGAGCTCAAAACGCCTGAGGTGTGACAAGCAGACCCTGACAGAGAAGCCCCAGGGGGTCACCATCCTCTCCCAGAGGTCCACCGCCTTGGCTGCCTGCCCCTCTTAAGGAGCAGCCATTTATGGTCACACTTTTGACATGAACATAAATGGCTGCAACGAGTCCACCTAAAAGCGGGATAGCTGTGAAACCCAGCGATGCTCAGATCTTGTCTCCCTTCTGCAGTCGAAACCCAGTACTGCTCCTGCAGAGTCTGCCTGGGCTGCAGAAGGGGTGCCCCATCTGTCCCTGGCTCGCCCCTCACCTCACAGGTAACGAGTCCACAGGTACCCCTGGGATTCCTTACCCCGTACCTCGCCTGGGCCTACGCCGCAGGTCAGCGGAGCCTAAAGGGGGGTGATCAGAACTGAACCGTCAGTGAGAGCGGGATGAACCATTAGAGATTGGAAGCCAGGCCTAGGGCGGGGACGCGACGTGGGTGGCTGCGAGGTGGCCCGGGCTGGTCCGGAGATGGCCTAGGGCTGGGGCGCTGAGGGCCGGAAGCCGAGGCCGATGGCGGGGGTGAGGGAGGGCAGGTCGCTGAGGGCCTAGGTCTGCGGGCTGAGAGCCGGGGTGGTGGTGGCAGGTGGAGGGCCGCGACGCCGCGGGGTGGGGGGAGAGGCGGGCGGAGAGCCGGGTCGCGAGGGAGGGCGAGGGACCGAGGTGCTGCGGAGAGCCGGCGGTGGCGGGCAGCAGGGCCGAGAGCCGCGGTGCGGAGGTCGGCGCGGCGGCGTCTTCCGGGAGCGCCAGGGCCGCGCTCTGTCCCGCCCCTTAAAGCCGACGCGGCGCCCTCGCCCGCCGAGGCTCCCGGGACGTCGGGTCCTGGGTCTCAAAAGCAGCTTGAACATAAAACGCAGAGGCGCGCTCCTCGGCCCTCCTGTGCGTCTGTCACATTTACAGCTTTCATTACTACAAACAGAATGAAACTCTGAAACACACGATTACTTGAAAGCAGGTTCCGAACACAGGTCCGGCTTTTCAGCTGAGCAGTAACTCCCGGGACCGCTGTGTGCGGAGGGAGGGGGCTTCGGTGCGGGGAGGGGTCCCAGGCTGCACTAATTTGGTGATTGTACCTGGGCCGTTGGGGGGTGGTTCCGGAAAAGCCATATCCATTCATTCAATTAATACTTATTAAGCCCAATAAATATTTCTGGAGCTCAATCCAACATTTATTGAGGTTCAATAATATGTAGTGAGCTGGGCATTGTGCTGGGCCCTGGGGAAGGAGATACACATATTTCCTCCCTCACTTAATGAGGGAGACCCAACGGGGAACACATACTAGTGCAATTTCAAAATGTGGAATGAGCCATAAAAGAAATGAAGAGCAGCGCGTAATGATGGGTTGGGGCTTCTTTGGAGAGCAGGGCCAGGGTTGGCCCTGTGTGTGTGTGTGTTAAAGCCCTAAACTAGGAAAGAGTTGGTGTGTGCTTTCAAAAAAAAACAAAAAACAAAAAAAAACTGGGAAAAAAAGAATCGACACCAAAAAACCTTGAAGAACCAAAAGGAGATGGCTAAGGTAAGCAAGGGAGAAGAGAACTGGAGCTTGGAAATCAACCAGCACAGTCATTGAAGGGTCAGGGGTAGGAATCCCACAGCCCATTTTCTCTGCTTTTCCAGGTTTCTGAGGCTGCCTGCCCTGGGGTACCACATCCTTATTCTATATATAAAGCAGCATTCACCTCCACATCAGTGAAGGGCTTCCACAGAAGTCTGGTTGGGGGGGGTGGGGGAGGAGGATCTGTGGCTCTCACAAGTGGAAGGGGCACTAGAGAGAGAAAAATAAGGACAGGGCCCATGCCCACATTCCCTCTGCTGAAGTGTGATTGCCACTCTGGCAAGAAAATGTGGGGGCCTGGGCTGCTGATACAGACCCGCACGGGGGAAGTGGCCAATGGCTACTCCTACGTTAACTTATAATCCTTTTCCTATTTCTACAAGATGCTGCAGACCCCTTTACAGCTCCCAAGGCAGAAGTCATACCTTCCACCACTGGTTTGAAATGTGACCAGCCATTAAGTATCCCTTTCCCAAATTTCCTTCTGATTTATCCACCCACTGTGTCCCAAAGGTGTGTAGAATATTCTTGTATATATGTGATTCTCCAGAGGGTTTGAGGACTTGAATTAGAACCAGGGACCCAGCATTCTACCTCCTTAATTAAGAGGTAACTCTGACCTCAGACAGGTTTTCCTGGGTCTCCTTTTCTCCTTAAGCAAAATGGAGAGAGAAGTTCAACTAAAACTATACAAGTTCAACTAAAAGCTACACATGTCCTCTAGGCTTTCATTTATGATTCTGGGATTTTGAATGTTTAACAGTATTTAAGAACACAAATTCTGGAGCTAACTACCCTGGCTTCAATTCCTGGCTTTATATAACCTGTATAACCTTGGAGGCAAGTTGTTTAACCTCTCTGAGCCTCCACTCCTCATTTTTAAAATAGAGATAAGAATAGTACCTGTCTCTCAAGGCTGTTGTAAGGATTAAGCCAGAAAATGAATGTGAAGCTTAGCACCATGCGTCAATAAATGTTAGCAAATATTGTCATGTGTATTATCCAGTTAAATAAACAAATTCGTTCTGTTTCTCTCTTAGTGCTTCATAGGACAGACATATTTTCACAGATTTGAAGGATATGTTGTAGAAGATCTGGCTTAAGATAAAGCCTTTGTGGCTCTCCATCTTTAGCATCCATCAGAATCACCTGGGGAAGAGGATGTGGCTTAAGCGATTGGGCCATATAGGAGATCCAGGGTTCAATTCCTGGGGCCTCCTGGTGAAAGGAAGGCTGGCCCGCGCAGCGAGCTGCCTGCACAGAGTGCTGGCGCAACAAGATGACACAACAGAGAGAGACAATAAGAGGCACAGCAGACCAGGGAGCTGAGATGGCGCAAGAGATTGAGTGCCTCTCTCCACTCAGGAAGGTCCCAGGATCAGTTCCCGTGCCGCCTAAAGAGAAGACAAGCAGACACAGAAGAACACACAAAGAGCAGACAGCGAGCACAAAAAGACAATGGGCGGGGGGTGGGGTGGGGGGGTGGATAAATAAATCTTTATTAAAAAATCACCTGGAGGGCTGATGCCTCCATTTTCTGATTGTGAAGTTGCGAGGCGAGGCGGGGCCCAAGAATTTGCATTTCTAAGAAGTCCCTACATAATGCTGATTCTGCTGGTCTTGAAACACAGTATGAGAACCCTGGGAATTGGGGGAGGGAGACGGTGTGCCCTGGAAGCACTTCAAAGAGCTATAGTCAACTCCCAAGCAAGTGAAGGTGAGGGATTACTGGCACACATGTGAATGTCAATGATGCCATATATATTAAAGCACCGTGGAAGCAAAACCAAACCATTGTATCATATATGAACCCTAAATCAAAATTTGAAAGAGCTGCCTTTAAAAATTGCAGTTGTTGAATTACAGGTGTTGACTTGCAGTAAAGCTGCTTCTCGCATGGGTAACTCCAGGCAATATGTTTCAGGATTAGTAAGAGCAGAAATGTATATATTTAGCATTATTAATGAATTCAGAGGCAGAATGTACAAACGGACAATGGCCAGACCTTATATGACAACAGATCTTTGACCTATAAAATCTGCAGCAATCAGCCCAGGAAGCCAAACCACAACCTCTGCAGCAATTGGCCCAGATCGGTCACCCTACTTCCAACTCAAAACCAATCAGAGAAAGCTAAATATCCTCCCCGAGTCAATCACATAATATGCCCCTGCCTCCAGCTTCCCCATGCCAAGAACTTCCAATCAGGGCATACCTGAAGGCTTTCCTTCTTTCACTATAAAGCTTTACCACTCCCCTACCTGCCTTCGAGTCTCTGTCAAATGCAAGTGATGGTGACTAGCTTCCTTGCTTTAGAAAGCTCTGAATAAACAGCCTCTGTTTGTTCTCATTTGGATGGTCTTCATTTGTTTCATCGTGGTAGGCAAGCTAATTCTTAATAGTTTCCAGTCTTTGGAAATATTCCTGCCGGTGTCGTTAACTCTAATACCAGTAGGTGGCACCATTCACTTGTGAAGTGCAACCAAGAGAGGCCTGGGAATGAAATGGAAGGGGAAAGAGATGCAAAGGTCCATCTGGCTGTGCTTATGTACCATGCACATGTACCAAATTACTGTGATTTTTAGCATATCCCATGTAGCATTTTTACATAGCAGATGTTATGAAGGGCAAATATTTGTTGTTCAAGTAGCCTGAGGAATGGGGTGGAGGTGGGGAACTGTCTGGCGCTGGATTTCCCAACCACGGCATTCCTGACATTTGGAGCTGGATATTTCTTAGGCAAGAGTGGAGGAGGGTAGGGTATGTCCTAGGCATTGTAGGATGTTTAGCAGCGTCCCTGGCTTCTACGCACTAGATGCCAGTAGCACCCTCCCCCTCCCAGTTGTGACAAATAAATATGTCTTCAGATATTGACAAATATCCTCTGGGTGGCAAAATCACCCCGGATGAGAACACTGGGCTCAGCTCCGTGTGGAGGAAGGTTCTCTGCTGAGACCCTTCCAGCACCCACTCCCTTCCTTCCCACCACTTTATTCAGAACAGAATATGGGGGGAGGCCAAACCCTGCACACCTGCTGCAGTTTCAACCCTTCACCCCGCCCCCGCCCTTGCAGTGTGTCTCCCATGGTGCCTTAGGTCACTTCCATCAAAAACACCTGGGAGTGCTTGTAAAACTACAGATTCCTGGTCTCCATCCCAGACTCTCTGCATAGGATCTCTGTGGGGAAGGCCAGAATCTGCGTTTGGGTGTGTGCTTTTTTTCCTTCCCACAAGCCCAAGGGGATTCTCAGGAAAATGGAAAATAAGTTTGAGAAGCAGGGGAACACACCACACACACACACACACACACATCCTGCTTGGTACACCTGGCCTGAAATTAGCTCCTGAGAGGTAGAGCCTGGTGTGAAAATTCTGGCTCCGGGCCACCCACATACATCTGCTACCCAAGCCTGGAGAATAGAAGATATCAGAAAAAAAGACTGACCTAAGGGAGGAGGCTGTTGTAAGCATATACTGTCTTTGTCCTTATTTGCAGCAGTGATTTTCACATTCCTTCCTCATTCAGGCCCAGCCACTGCCCTTCTCCCTTTCCTTTGTTTTTTTTGTTTGTTTGTTTGTTTTCCTTTTCTTTAGCTGAGTCGTTTCTGTTTCTGTTGCTTCTTCTCATGAGTATTTCTCCTTCTCTGGTTCCCACCTTCTGGTTTTCTAGGTGGGTCGCTCCAGACCAGCTTCAATCATCAGTGCCCTGGAACTAGCACTACCAGGGGTGTGGCCAGGGAAGTCCCACCCTGTCCTACCTGCAGGGCGGAGGTGTACCCATCTCTGAGGTCCCTTCCCTCTCTGACATGCTATGCGCCAATCAGGCCGTGAGCAGCAATACTGCCGAGGGTCCTTTAACTTCCCTGTTCTCACACCTATCAGATAACAAAGGTAGCTCCTGACCTGGGGGACCTGGCTGTGAAGCTTTGGTAAAGGTGTTATCCTGGGGTCAGACCACCTGGGTCCATTCCAGCTCTGGCACTCACTCACAGTGGCCTCAGCAAGGCCGTTTCAGTAGAGATTAATATCAGAACCTACCTCCTAGGGAATCTCTATAAACCATGACACTATCTGGCATGTAGTTAAAAATGTTAGGTATAATCATCCTGGAAAAAGGAGAGTAAAAATGTGAGCAGAATTCTCGCTGACCTGATTTTGTGATAATCAGGGTAGGCTAAATATTCGCTATATTAGAAACCATGCATGTATCCCCAGACCTAGTTTTTCTCCCTAGGTCTGGTTTTTAGAATGCTGGTATAAACTAAGACTGATTTATTATATGATCATCCTGTATGGGAAAAGACTGTAACTTTGGGTATCTGTGGTCAACCTTAAGAGATATAGCAGGGGGTCAGATGTGACTCAAATGGTTGGACGTCCGTCTCCCATATGGAGGGACCTGGGTTCAATCCCTGGGACCTCCCGGTAAAAATTTAAAAAAGGAAAATATAGAAGGCACGTGGGCCGCCAGGCCCCATGCGAGGGTGCACCGCCAGGCCCAGTGAGCCACGTAGCAAGATGATGACGTAACAGGAGAGTGACACAAGGGAGAGCCAAGACAAGACACACCAAAAAACCAGGAACTAAGGTGGCGCAGGTGGTAGGACGCCTCTCTCCCACATCGGAGATTCTGAGGATCAAATCCCAGTGAAGACAGGAGGAGAAGGATGAGAAGAGAGGGCAGGAAATGGACACAGAGAGTTGCCCAGTGAATGGACACAGAAACAGCAAAAATGGGGGGTGGGGTAAAAATGGATAAAAGTAAATAAATAAATAAATCTTTTTAAAAAATGTATAGGGGAGGAAGATTTGGACTATAGTTAGTGGTAATACTTTGACGATACTCTTTCATGACTTGTAACAAATGTTTCACAACAGTGCGGGCTTTTTGGGGGGTGGGTGATGTGTGGGAGCCCTGTATGACGTTATGCATGTTTGTTTTGTAAGATCATGATGTTTACTGAACACTTAAAGTTCATGTATGTGCATGTATGAATGATATACTTCAATAGATTGTTTAAAAAAAAGGAAAATTATGTGAAATCATTTTCTATTTCTTTAGGAAAAAAAAAAAAAGAATGTGAGCAGACAGCTCCTTCTGTGCTTTTTGTACCTAGCTGAGAAGTCACGCTGGGAGGGGCCCGAGTGCCCATCTAGCCTCATCTCCTGAGGAGCCTGAGACCCAGGGAGGGAAGTTAACGCCCCCAAGGTCACACTGTTAGCTAGCGCAGTCGTAGATCACCTACCTTGCCTTTGGTCGATATTTTTAAATTTTCATTTGATTTTATTTGATCTGAGAGATGTAAGAAGTAGATCAAATCTTAGGGCCTGGCAGAAAAATGTTCCCCCAAGCAAGGTGTGGCCTATGAGAAGCAGCGAGGCGATTTGCTGTTATTTGGAGGCATAAAAGGCTGAGATCAGGGCCTGGGGTGGGTGTCAGCAGGGCGAAGGGAGAGCTGGCAGGCTTCAATCCATGAAAGCTGTTCTCTGGGTGCAGTACCCAACTCATAACCTGTGTAATTCAAACGTTTGATGATGGTTCTCACCTCACCCTGCCCCCTGAATCTGATGAGATTATCCAGTTGTGCCAGGAAATGAGCAGGTTAGACTCCCAGAGTTAGATTTGGGAGCTTGAATCCTGAGCCCCAAGTGCCATAGAGAGGTGTCTGACTCAGAGCCGGTCTGACTCTCCTATTGTGTTTTGGAATCACAGCCTACAGGAAGAGCTAGAACTGCTAAAATACAGAAATCATGCCTCTAAAAAAGCATTCGTATCACCACAGTTTTGTTCCTTCCCTTAATGTTCAACTAGTTCCCCCAAAAGGAAGAGAAAAGAGTGTAAGTGTGGAGGATATTCGAGCTTTTGCCTATTGGGGAATGACATGGAAAGTCCATGACTTCCTTCTTTGGTTTTGTCATAAACATGCTAATCCATGTAAAGCTTTATGAATGCTTTGTGAAAGGGGAAAAAAAATTAAAAGAAAGATCTTCCAAAGTAAGTGAGTGACATGGAAGTGAAACAGATGGTTCTCAGCCAAAATTTATATGTTATTGTGCTATTTACCAATTTGGAGGTTCTCCACCATTTAAGGTGGTACCCTGACAAATGTCAATGGTCTGTTGTAATAAATACCTTTTGCTCCACAGCACACCCTGGTGGGCCCCAACAGCTGCTCATCTTCCAGTCCCAGCAAAAGAGGTAGAAGGCACAAAAGTGTCTGGAGAGAGGAGCCAAAGACCTACCCTTCACGGCCAGAGGAGGCTGAACCAGCCCTGGGGCCTCTCAGGGTGGGCTCTGCACACCTCTTCCCCTGGGTGGCCTCTGCGCCCCCTCTGATCCTCCTGCTCTCATCCCATACTTCCTGGATTACATTTCATTAGAACCAAGAACAAACGAAGCCTTGCTTGGAGGTTTGGGTGGGATGTTGGGAAGGCAGCAGGGCAGTTGTGGTGAGCCTGGAAGGAACTTGCAACCAGTTGACTGTAGGCAGGGGAGAATGGGCCAAGGATGGGACTAGGGATGGAATGAGAAAGACTGGAGGGAGGAAGCCTCCAAGGAGGAGGTGGATGCCTGTAAGAGAATACACGAGGGCTCCCTAAGCTGAAAGTCTGCTGGGAGATTTGGTTTGCAAATCCTAGGGATGAGGCTGATCTCCAGACAAGAGTGTCCAGGTGAGGCTCTAGAATTTTCCCTGCCCCTAAAATAAGTTCTTTCCTTGCTCTCCCTCATCCAAATGTCATGGGCCTAAGCATAGATAAATGATTCCTCTCCCCATGCCAACTTTCTAGATGAAAAAAAAATAGCCAACCTCTCATTCATCACCTACTGTGTGTATACTTTTCAACTACACACTGGCAGGCAAATGGCATGCAGATAAAAGAGGGGTCCTGCCAGCCAAGAGGCTGAGAAGGAATGGATCACAGGCACCCAAGGAGGGTACCAGACCTCAAAGTGTAGGGCTGTCAGGGATGCTCAGAAGAACCACACTGCTTATATCTTCCAGAGGGCAGAGCCATAACCAGCTGCTGGATTGAACACTGATTCAGAAATCCCGGCTGAGCCCGTGGCTCCTGACAAGGCCCATGCCCTCAGGCAACAAAGTGTAACAAGGAGAGCATGGTTTGAGCCGGGCTTGGTCTGTGTAACCTAAATAAGGCACATAACCTCTTGGAGCTTGGTCTGCTTTTCTCATCCATAAAATGGTAGGGATGATACTTAATTGCTCAGGGTTATGGTCAGGATTCATGGCATGATATAGGTAAAAGTGCCCAGAACAGAAGGGTGCTCAGTAAATGCTTAGCATCCAAAAGGTGTTTAAGTAGAAATTAAACAGGTTGGCGCAGGTGTTCAGGAGGCTCCATCTCAGGCTTTCCCTAGTCCTAATCCAGCTAGACTTCTCGTGCCTCCCCATTCTCATTTCGCTTGGCTTTTATCCCAGGTGAGGTGAGCTCTGTGCTGCCTCACTCTAACAGAGGGCCCTGGACCTAAAAGTGCTGGGGGGAGAGGGGACGTTGAGCACTGATGGGGGAGAAGAAAAACTGCCTGGCCCCCCTCTACAACCCTGACACATCCCGTATTGGTGAAAGGAGAGACGAGGTTGGGAGCAGAGCAACAGCTGGGAGCCGTCCCAGGGGGCAGGCACCGCAGGAAACCCTTTGCTTGGATTATCTGATTTCATCCTCACTACAACACTGTGAGGGAGGTTAGGACTGTGGCTATTTCCACCTTACAGATGAAGATGCTGAGGGTGAGAGGGGCTGAGCAACCTCCTCAAGAGCTGGGTTTGGCCATCCCACTGCAGAGTCCTTGCTCTTAAATGCGATGCTGAAGGAGGAGGAGGAGGAGGAAGTAAGAGATGGTCTGCAGTGGTCTACAGCTGCTCTGCAAGGAAGAAAGAGGATTAAGGACTTAACAGGAAAAATCAGCTCTCCCACCTCTCTCCTTTCCCTATTTGAGGCTGGTCTGTACCTGGTCAGCTCCCAACCTCGGCCTCCTTTCCAACTGGGAGAGAAGTGGACGACAGAGGACTGGGGGTGAGTGCACTGTTAGAGTAGTCAGGGTTGGAGCTGGGAGAAGAGGGGACCACTGAGAGGGTCTTCCAGGCTCCCAGGCACAGCCCCTCCCTTGGAGGGCCCCTGGCTACCCTGGGCCACCTTCCTTTCAGAGCTGCACAACCAGGCTTGGGAGGGACCAGGTAGAATCAGCTGGGAAAACACCAGGGAACAGGTGGGACAGGGCCTCACAAAGGGCAGGAGGGGACGGGACTGTGAGGGGGACCCTTGCCATGGCAACAGAACCATAGAATGAGCCAGCAATAGGAGCAGCTGAGGGGGCGTGGGGCTGGGGACTGTGAGAGGAAGGTAGGGATGGGCCTGTGCTTTGCAGCAGTCATTACAACTTGCCTTGAGCAACTGAGGCTTCTTGTGCAGGGATCTTTTTCTAAAATAAATTAGTGCCCAGAATTCAAAGACGATGGAGGAGCAGCAGCCTGTGGCCGAGGAGTTGCCACCAAGGGGCTCCCGACCTCTTCTCTTGGTGTGCCCACCCATGACACAGCCAGCAATTTGGAAGCCACACAATCAAAGGCAGCTGGGCTGTTTTGGGTTTGGGGCAGCAGGCAGCTGGGCTCTCAGCTTAATTGTTCTCCAATGCCTTTTGCCATTTTGTCTAGTTCTACCCCAGCATCCTGGGATTAATTAACCCACAAGAAGCCAAGTCTCTGGTCTTCCTCACTACAAGTGAAAACTTATTGAACGATGCCTCCCTCAGCAAGCAAAATAATAATTTAAATGATTGCACTTTGCAAATTTGTATTCTAAAAGCTAGCTGAGGGAGCAGATGTAGCTCAAGTGGTTGAGCACCTGCTTCCCATATACAAGGTCCTGGGATGGATCCCCAGTACCTCCTAAAAAATAAACAAATGAAAAAAACAACTCTCGTTGGGGAGCAGATGTAGCTCAGTGGTTGAGTGCCTGCCTCCCATGTACGAGGTCCTGGGTTAAATCCCTGGTACCTCTGGAAAAAAAAAAAATAAAAAAAAAAAAATAAATAAAAGCTAGCTGAAATGGGGATGGCATAAAGTACTTGAAGAAGCTTTAGTAGGCTCTAGAGAAGCTTCAGAGATCTCAGAATTAGCAAAACCCTCAGCTAGGAAAGACACCAGAGGTTTTCCTCCTTCTTATTTTGATGTCCGAACAAGTCTCTGAAATCTCAAGCACCAAGTTTGTAGGGACTGCCTAGCTAGTGCCTACATCTATGTTCTTCATTATATGCAATCTTTTCTTTCCTCTCTCTCTCTCTCTCTCTCTCTCTCACCTTGTTCCTCTCTCTTGTGCACCCCTTTTGTGTATTTGCAAGGCTAAGCCTCTCTTTTTCTCCCCTTGCCTAGGTTTTAGACCCATTGGCGATGCCCAAGCAGTACTCAAGCCTTCTAGTAGTCCCTGAGCTAAAGATAAGAATGATTCTAGCCACAGACTTTTCTCTGAGTGTAGAAATTGGCCTCTAGCCTTTCCCCCACACTCATAAGTTCACTGCCAGTTCTCTCTCTTTTTCATCTGAAACTCCTCTGATCAAAAACTTCCAGTGGTTCCCACTGCTTTCAGCATAAATTCCAAATCCCATCAAGGTCTTCCAAAATCCTGACGGGCCTACCCATCTTAAATTATTCATGGCTTTATAGCTGTTCCTCAGATGCTGCATTTTAATCTCCCCTGCAGGCCTCTACTCATGCTTTCCCTTCCACTCCGAGAAATGTCTTTCCCCTTTGCTCCACTTACCGAATCTATTCATCTTTCTGGGCCCAATCAAAGCTCTGGGGGAACCTTCCTCAAATGCCCCAGCCTGTATTTATGACTCCCTTCCCTGAAACCCATAGCACTTTCACGTGTGCTTATTTCACAGCCCTAAGACATGCACTCTGTGGTCCTTTACTGTTTCTCCCATGTAAGTGGGGGCACGGGGGGCTGTAAAGTCACTTCTCCTCTGGGAAGCTTTTCCTAGCTTCCCCACCCCCCCACCCCCCTGCCCCTCTGTTTGGGAGCCCTGCTGCGCGCTCACAGCCCCTGGCTGCCCCTGCATAGCTAGCCCTTCCCACTCTCTCATTGCGTGTTTTATGTCTGTCATTACTCCAGCCCGGCTGCGAGCTGCGTGGGGCAACGGTGGTGGTATCTGGCTCATGGACTGGGGTATCCAAGCACGCAGCCCTGCTCCTGGCGCGCCCAAGGTGCCCCTCTAAATGTGTTCAACGAACCGAGTGAATTGAGGGCAAGGAATGTAGCTGCCACTTCCTTTGCCCGGGTCTCCAAGACTCAGCCCGGGACCGAGCGCATCACGTGAATAAATAACGAATGCTACACGGTTGTTTTCAGCACACAAAGAGTTAAGCCGCCATATCTCCCACCCCCCAAAACAGGCGAGGGGGAAAGAGTCCGGCAGAAGGTCCTGTTTACTGTAGCTCCTCCGAGTCCACCCAGCACTCGGAGAGGGGGTTGCCGTGGCAACGCGCCCGGCTCCCGCCAGCTGTGGATTAGCTCACTGGAGCCGAGGCAGGATGGGTCCGGGAGGCGCGGGTGCGGAGCGGCCGGGAGGGGGGCGCGGGGCGGGGAGGAGGGAGTAACGTCACGGGAGATAGTCGCTGATCCGGGAGAGGAAGAGGAAAGGGGGAAACCGAAGGAGCCTGGAGCGCACTCGCCGCGAGAGGGGCGGCCCGGCCGCGGAGGAGAGTCGCGCCGCCGAAGGGCGGGGGCGGCTGGGAACCGAGGGGAGGGGGCGCGATGGAGCCGCCGACCCGGAGCCAAGCGGCTCGCCGGGGGCCGTGAGAGGCTCCGCGAACAAAAGGGCGAAGGCTGCGGGCCATGCCGCCCCGGGCCGCTGCCGCCCGCCCCCGCGCTGCGCCGCCCGCCGCCCCCGCCCGGCCGGGCGCCCCCGAGATGCGCCCCGGAGCCCGCGGAGCCGCGGCCTGCGGGGAGGTAGGGGCCAGCCGGGGAGGGGGGGACCCGGGCCGGCGGGCGGGGCGGGGGAGACGGAGGAGGGACGGAGGGGGAAGGGAGGGAACGGACTTGGGAAGGGGCTCTTTGGAGACCGAAGCCCGGGTTGCGCGGTGGGTGGACGTGTGGACCGTGCGGCGGCGTCCCGCCGGGGCGCTGCAGCCCGTCCTTCCCGGCGCCTTGGCCAAGCCGGGAGGCCGTCGTCCCGCGCCTCGGAAACCAGCAGAAATTAAGCAGATCCCCCACCCTCCGCTGTGCCGGGTCTCAGGGTCCGTGAATGGGGGGAGGGGGAGGGGGAGGAGGTGGTGTCATCACCCAAAAGTCGAGAGTGGGGAAGAGTCGAGACGGGCTGAGCAGCCAGATCCTCTCACTCTTGTCAGGATTTACAGTCTTCGGAAAAGCAGGAATGTATAAAATGATTGAATGATCTTATTACTCCCACTTTTGCCCCTAAGAATGGAGTTGGGAACAGATGGAGCTCAGGGAAATCTCGTAATAACCCAGGATATAATCTTATTTAGAAGCTGAATTCAGATGGCTGAGTTTTTTTGCACAGAGGAGAAACAGTGTGGAGCCAGACCTTGGCCATCAGTGGAGTGGGGCAGGAAGCTGGGCAGTGCTGTCTGGCGGCGTAGATTGGGCTAGGAAAGTGCAGTGGCTCCTCTTTAACTGATGCTGGGAAGGTTATCAGGCCGACTTCTAGCTGGCGTTTAGATGTGATTCAGGGATATGACTTCACTAATGCTCTAAATGCAATCGTTTAATAATCGGCCAAGGTAATAGGGTTATTACAGGCACTTTACAGTAATTTTCTTATTAAGCTCTCAGACCTTATGTAGTTACTACATAAAAGAAAAAGAACAAAATCCTTTCTCCTTGTATCATTAAATATCAAATACACAAAGAGTGGAGCAGAACTGTCTTTGGGGTGGCAGCTTGGGATGGAGCAGAATTCTGCCAGGAAGTCAAGGCCAAACAGAGAGGCCGGCCTCCAGTCTTTATTCTGGAAGGTTTGAAACCTGCCTATGGTATGCTTACATTCACTGAACAACTCTATGTGCTGGGCACTGTGCTAGGTGTAGGGACACGATGATGAAGAAGACATAGCACATCATTCTAGATGGGTAGTCAAAAAATAAAATTAAATTAAAACCTGTCCAGTGCTGCATGCCAGAGAGCTGGGGGAACCCAGAGGAGAAACAGCCAGCTCAGGGAAGGTAATGCTTGTGCTGAGTCCCGACAACCCCTTTACCCAGAAAATCAAGCCTGGAGGGTTGTTTCAGGCTGAGGGAGCAACATGTGAAAAGTCACCAAGAGGGCGCAGGCAAGGCATGCATGAAGGGCATCCATCTTCATGTTGGTGTGTGTAGTGGGTGTGCCTGGGGGAGAGGTGAAGTGGTGGGTAGAGGCAGGCAGGGGTTTGGGGGGAGGAGGAGGAAGGATCTGGGGCAAGGAGGATATTACTGAAGCAAGGAGTGATGGCATCAGATGTGCATCTTAGAAAGCTCACTCTGGTTGTTGGGCAGAGGCCTGGAGGAGGATGAGACCGAGGCCTTCCAGCTCTCCGCTGAATGACTGATGAGCAGGATGAAGGCAGTGGTAAAGTGGGAGAGGACAGAATGGATTCAGGAGATATTTAGGAGGTGACTGGTGACTGGCTTGGGCCCAGGGTGAGTAGTGAATTGATAAATTCTCTAAATAAATTTCTTAAAGCCAAGGAGAAAACAAAACAAAGCAGAAGGAAAGGATATTTTGAATGGTCTGAAGTTAGCAGATTACACTTGGACAATGAATTTGGCTCTAAATTTGCTGGCAGCTTAGCGATAAACAAAATACACTGGATTGCATAGTTTTGGATTTTGGACAGCAAAAAGCATACAAATTAATTTCTGGAACAAAATTTTTCCTGGAATTGAACTCAAATGAGAATTTGTCATGTGAAACTTTATGTAAAGGCTAAAATGTGACAGAGGAACAATATCTTCATGGGATACCATCTTCCTCTTATGACTTCGGAAACAGACAGCATTTCTGTGAAGGGCTGAGTGTCAGTTGAGGGTTGTTGGCAGTCATGGCATGGGGCAGCCAGGGCTAGGGCTGGGGCCCAGAGAATGGAATCATATATGGGGGAGGCAATGGTCCCTCAAATGTAGGAAGATGTGATGCCTACGTCCGTGAATGTAGAGAGCAAAGCATCCAGGGCACCCAGACACGAAGGGGGAAGGAAGCACATCATAGATGGGTGGGCTGAGACTCTGACCTGAGGAAGGAGCCAGGGAGGGCACAGTCCAAATACTAAGTGTGTTGGAAGGGTCAGCATCCAGAAATCCTGGCCAAAGGGAAGCAGGCAGTGAGAGTGGGTACAGCATTTTTGGATGCAGCTCAGATTGGTAAATCCAGTTCCCAGGCTGGTGGAGGTCAGGCTCTTTCTGCCCTCAGAGTTGGGGTTGAGTCTGCTCCTAAGGGGGTGGGGAATGGGTGGGACTTAGGAAACCAGAAATCCTCTCCCAAGTGAGTCCAGGGAGAGTAGGGGTTTTGTTTGTTGCAACCCAAGGAATGTTGAAGAGGACCATTCTGAAGGCACAGAGGAACAAGGAGTGCCAGCTGAGAGCTGGGAGCTTCTGTGATCTCCTGGCCAGCTTTTTCCCTTTGGTTGCTGCAGAAGGGAGATAACTGCAGAATCTATGGCAATGGGTTGCTAATGGCCCTTCTAAAGTTTAAACCATTTCTTGCCAACTATAGATATATGTCTTAAATTAACATAGTGTAGGTGTGGGATTCTAACCCCCTACCAAACAAATATCTAACTTTTTTTTTTTTAACTTTGGATGCACATTAGGATATACATTGAAGTGTCCTGGGGGAATGGCATTTTAAAAATGACTGATACTTGGGTCCTACCCTAGACAATTAAATCAAACTGTCTGGGAGTGGGCCCATGGGCATCAGTATTTTATAATGTTCCCTAGGTGATTTTAAGATACAGCCAATGTTGAGAGTGGCTGCTTTAACAACCACCTAGAGGACTCATTATATTGAGGGACATAAACCTCAAGGATCCTAAAGAATTTTAAGTTAGAAAGGCTGTTAATCATGATGAGATCAATAAGCTAGTCAGCCTTCAACACAAAGATCTAAAACCATCTTAAACAGATACAGATAAGGAAGTTGGTAATAAAAATTTATGTAAAGCATTTTTTTAACAGAAATTCTAAAAGTATAATTACAAGGCTTCTTCAGTTATGTCTCTGGTATAATCCTATTGTATGCAGTGCTGTATCTTAACCAAAATTGTGAAAAGCTTCAGCACCTTTTTTTTTCCCGGGGGGTGGGGGGTGGGGTGGGTGGGAAGCAAAACAAAACGAAAAACCATGCAGGCCTACTTTTTTTGAGTGCTGAGCTCCTGAGCTCAGGGTCTCTCTCCACTTTCCTTCAGATTCTCAAGTGTATTTGTTCTGTGACCCACTCTTCTAGGTTGGAAAGGAGCTGGGAGAATGTTTGCAATTTAACATGCATAAAGTTTCAAGCCAAAGGAGTGACTATCTAAGGGATAAATTTCAGCAACTCTGACAGGCTAGTAGGGGAGGTATTTTGAAGCTTGTTGGCTTTCCCGGCGACCTTCAAATACACCATGCTTGGGGCAAAATTAACTCAACCTCCTTCATTATCCCTGGAACCCCTATGGCTCTTCTCTGATTCTCAAGAGGCCATGGAATGTTTCACAGATCCTCATAAGTTTCACAGATCCTCATAAGTGACCTGTGTCCCTTCCAGTCTCCTCCTGGTCTCAGCTGCCACAGTTGCCTCTCCCCTGAGGCCTTTGTGGGGCCTCCTCTGTTCCTTCTAGTAGTCACCTTGCTGAAGAGTTTCCTACCAGTGCACTCATTTCTTGGAGTGATTCTAGCAAACAGCTTTTTCATGGTTTCCTTGTGCAGACCCTTTATGGGCTGTGGCACCTCACTGCCCTCAGAACTGCCTCTGAGCTCTCTCCTTGCTCCCTGTGACTCTAGAAACTGGCCTTGGGCACTAGCCATCAGCCCCAGTGTACCTGAGCATGGACCCTCCCTTGAGGCTTTGTGGGCTTTTTCCTCCTCGTGGACCCCAGAATCTCTTTAAGTTCTCCGTAGTAGCAAACAGAAAGGTTGAAGGGCACATCTGTCCTCTTTAATTATAGGAGGAAAGTCAGTGCCTGGAACTGAGGTGAATGATTAACTCACTTCTCTACATCTGACCTTAAAAAGGCAGCAATATTTTGGGAAGCCAAAGTCAGAGTGTCTTTTACTCTTATGTTATAGTCAGTGTCTGCTTTGGGCAAACATTTATCCCATCAACTTTTAGAATGCCTAGAAATTAAGCCCATCACCAGCTAGAGCCCAGAATTGTAGCTTTGTCCTTGGCTTCTACTTTGACACACTCATCCTTGGCTTGCAGTACAACCAGAGACCCCCTTTTCTAACTGGCTGAAGTTGTCATTTTTCCCCTGGCCTTAAGGAAGGAGGGGTGAGTCACCCTGGCAGCAAGCTTAGGGAAGAGGTTAACTATCCTTAGTAGTGGGGAACTGGGAGGTTACATGCTTGCCTTCAGAAGGAGATGAGAGCAGGCATTTGAGCTGGAGTGTGGGGAGGGGACCAGGAACCGAGAGCCATGATACTCAGGCCTTCCAGTGGGGTTGCTTGTTTTATTGGAAGGGCTTATCGGATCAATTCAAGCAGAGGTATCAAATGCATTTCCTTTTTAATTTTTTCCTTAAAAAGTGTTACTTTAAAATTTGAAGATTATTTTTCTATATATGTAAATTATGAAGTTTATATTTATTGTAAAACATTTATGCAATACCAAAAAAAAAGAATAAAATGAAAAATGAAAATTCCCCCTCATGGTTGTGTTTCCCCTCCTCAGAGGCAATCCCTGTTTGGCAAATGCACCAAATCCTTTTAGATCTTTTTATCTTTACAAAGAATAGGTTTGTTTTTTTACAAAAATGGAAGCATGCTTTATAGATTGTTCTGCAACCTACTAAAGAGTATCATGTGAGAATAATTCATGTTATACATAGACAGTGCGCTCCTTTTTTTTTTTTTTTTGCAGTTGTAGGTTTAGAGAAACATCATACAGGAAGTACAGAGTTCCCATATACCCTGTCTCACACACAGTTTTCCCGATGACTAACATTTTTTATGATTAACATTTTGCATTCGCGTGGTAGCTTTGTTACAATTCATGAAGCAATATGATAATTAAGCTATTAACTTTAGCATCTATTTACACTGTGTTGTATAATTCTATGAGGGGTGTGTGGTAATTTATATACAACCTAAAGTTTCCCTTTTTTTCTCTTTTCGAATATACATTCAGTGTAATTAATACCACTGTATTAATTACATATACAAAGTTGTGCCTCCATCCCTATCATCCATTACTAAAACTTTGCCATCACCCCAAACAGAAACTCCATATCAATTAAACATTTGCTCCCCATTCCTCTCCCCCATTTGGCTCTGGTTAAGCTGCATTCTAGTTTCTGACCTCATGAATATGCATATTCTGCTTATTTCATTTAAGTGAGATCATGCAGTATTTGTCCCTTTGTATCTGGCTTATTTTACTCAATATGATGTCTTCAAGGTTTATTCATGTTTTTGCACACATCAGAACATTCCTTTTTACAGCTGAATAGCCCACTGTGTATATATACCACATTTTGTTTATCCACTGTGAACATCGGTGTGCAAATGTCTGTTCGAGTCCCCGCTTTCAGTTCTTTTGAGTATCTGCCTAGGAGTGGAATTGCCAAGTCATATGGTAATTCTATACTTAACTTTCTGAGGAACTGCCAAACTGTTTTCCACAGCTGCGGCACCATTTTACATTCCCGCTAATAATGAATGAGGGTTCCTATTTCTCCACATCCTCTCCAGCACTTATTTTCCATTTTTTAAAAATAGTAACGATTCTAGTGGGTGTGAGGTGGTATCTCCTTGTGACCCTCTCATTTTTTTTTTTCACTTAATAAACTTTCTTATTGTACATAAAATGTTTTATGTAGTTGATCTCAGCTTTGTTCATGCTGATTTCTATAAATTGTATATTGGTTTTCTCTGCTCAAAACTGCTCAAGTGCTGCTGCTGTTGTTTGTTTTCTTTCAGGATCAAGGTGGGTGCTTTTATAAAAATCTTATTTTTAATTCCTTTTTTGGTAGTTCTTTCCTGGATCCTTAACTTTGCATAATTATACCTATAGTGGAACCAGCATCCTAAACTCACCAAAATAAATCCTCCTACTCCAACATTATATGATCTTCTGATTCTGTTAAGAAAAAATGTCCAAAGCCAGCCACAGCAGATCCTAATGAAGTATTTAATGTCAAATCCCATGCACAGGGAATGTTTTCAACATCTAAAATACCTAGGAGTTTAAAGGCTTCCCTTTCTCTGGCTTGCCAGGCTCCAGCTAGGTGACCATGGAGACAAGCTGCACCCCTCTCATTCTTTTTAACAACTGCCTGGTGTTCCTTTGTATGGGCTACCTTAGTTTAACCAAATACTTATGAGCAGTTGGTTGTTTCCAGTTTTAGCTACTACAAACAATGCTGCAACAGACGCTCCTGTCACTTGTTCCAAATTGCTGTAAAATAAATTCCTGAAAGTGGAATTGCTAGGTTAAAATAGATTTCAAAGCCAAATACATGTTGAATGTATTTGTGCACAGTGGTGGTTATTTTAAAAATGAGATTCCAATACTCAATCTTTAAAAAAATTATACAATATATTGCCTCTCTCTCCTAACCCAGTAGTGTCCCACCTGAGTTCACTGAATTTATTACGAATTTCTATATAAATTAGTATGAAAATGGAAACTCATGGTATGACACATTCGTAGAGTCAATTTATTATTTTGAATTTTATTAAATTAAAAAAGGCAACATTAAAATTGGTTTCAAATAAATTTTTTTAAAAAAATTTTATAGATTGTCATCTAACAAGTTGTCCCAATTTTCTTTCTTGCTATGGGTTCCATGTTCCCATAACCTTGATCCCGCATAACCATGATTCCATGTACTAGGTAGGTTGAAATTGGGGTGGTGGGGTGGGTTACACAAAAGAGCTGACAGGATGAAATGACCAAAGTGCCTTGCTCTTTCTCCCTCCTATTTCTTCACTTCTCAGAAGAAAAGATATAGAAAGGGTTAAATTTGATTTAGCAGTAAATTCTCTGTCAATCCACTGTAGGTTATAGAGAGGGTATCCATGCATACAAACCGGGACACTTTTGAGATTAAAGGGGAGCACTAAAAATAAAAGCCACCAGCTGAGGTCCAACAGGCCTAGCCTAGTACTGCCTCTGCAAAGTGCAGCTTGTGCCTGGTAACAGGTGAGGGTTGGACTTGGTTAAGTCATTCTACCTGCTGGTCTAGGTCTATTGACACAGGCAGAGGTCACTTAATACCACTTCTCAGCACCCCCAGTCTGTCTCAGCTCCCACCCTTCTCCCAGAGTGGAGGCCTGAGTCCAAGGAACAGGGAGGGGCTCAGGTGGGTAATGTGGTTTTGCCTGTGAGTTTCTTCCCACTAAATGAATCAGAGGAGATGGACACTTGTCTCTGCCCCCCAGCTAACCATGGGAAAGTAAAAACTGACTGCCTTTTCAGCAAATTAAAAGCATTAAAGCAGAATACTTGTATAATTTTATTTGTACTTATGTCTCAAACCTTCCCAGATGACCAAGCAGAGCATATGTATGGGATCATGCAGCATATCAGGATTCAAACTGACCCTCCATGTTCAGGGGAGAATTAGGTGGCAGAGAAGTCCTATAGCTCTGATTTGGTTAGTGGACAGGGATGACGGGGTAGCCTGACACTTAGAACTTGCATCCCCTGGGTTGGAGCGAGACGAGTTCCCCAGCCATAAGCTTGGTCAGGGTCGGGGCGCGAAGGCAGAGAGGAGGTTCCCACAGCAGCTTCCCTGGTGCCCTGAGTTGCTCACCCAGGACAATATCTCCAGCTCTTTGGGGGCTCAGAGGGATTCTCTACTTAGTACTCTGAGCTGCAGGTGAGATTTGTTCAATTTGTTTTGTTTTTTTTTAAAGATTTATTTTTATTTATCCCGCCCTTACAGCTTGTGCTTTCTGTGTGCATTTACTTTTCATTTTTCTGTGTCTGCTCGTCTCCCTTCGTTGCGTCATCCTGCTGCACTGGCTCACCGCGCTGCATGGGCTTGCTTGCCTTCACCAGGAGGCCCCAGGAACCGAACCCGGGGCCTCCCATATGGTAAACGGGAGCCCAACCAATTGAACCACAGCCGCCTCCCAGATTTGTTCAAATTGGAATGAAGAATGTGTCATCCAACCCCAGGTATAAATCCCTGGCCTTTGGCAGCAGCTGTCATCCTTTACATCTGGTCCAGTTCATCATCTGTGACAACCAATAAACATAAACAAGCTCCCAGGACATCAAAAAGGGACCAGTGTGCTCTGTTTACCATCCGGCTGAACTGAAGCATTTATTGGGGTGAAAAAACGTCAGAGAGGAGAGAGCTTTTTTTTTTTTTTATTGTAGTAACATATATGTAACACAAAATTTGCCATTTTAACCATTTTTAAGTGTACAATTGAGTTGCATTAAATTAAATTTACAATGATATGTTACTGTCACCACTACCATTACCAAATCCTTTTCATCACCCAAAACAAACTCGATGCCCATTAAGCAGTAACTCCCCATTCCCTCTTCCCTTACCCTCTGGTAACCTTTAAATCTACTTTCTGTCTCTATCAATTTGATTATTCTATATATTTCATGTAATTGGAATCATACATTTTGTCCATTTTTGTCTGGCATATTTCACTTAGCATAATGTTTTCAAGGTTCATCCATGTTGTAGCATTTTTCAGAACTTCATTCCTTTTATGGCTGAATAATATTTTATTGTATGTATATACAGTACCACTTTTTGTTTTTCCATTCATCTGTTGATGGACACTTGGGTTGTTTTCACCTTCTGGCTATTCTGACTAATCTGGTTATGAACATTCATGTTAAAGTATCTGTTTGAGTCCCTGTTTTCATGTCTTTTGGATATATACCTAGGAGTGAAATTGCCAGGTCATGTGGTAATTCTATGTTTAACTTTTTAAGGAACTGCCAAACTGTTTTCCACAGTGGCTGCACCATTTTACAATCTTACCAAGAATATACAAGGGTTCCAATTGCTCCACATCCTCACTAACACTTGTTGTTTTCTGTTTTTTAAATATTACCCAATCTAGTGGCTGTGAAGTGGTATTTCATGATCTTGATTTGCGTTTCCCCCAAAGTGTTGAGCATCTTGTCATGTGTTTGATAGTCATTTATTCTTTGGAGAAATGTCTCCAAGTTTTTCTCATTTTTAATTTTTTTATGCTTTTTTGTTGTTGAATTGTTCATATATATGTGGAGTTCTTTATATATTCTGGATATTAAGCCCTTATCAGATACATGGTTTCCAAATATTTTCTCCCATTCTGAGGACTGTCCTTTTACTTTCTTGATAAAGTCCTTTGATGTACAAAGGTTTTTTTGATGAAATTCCATTTATCTACTTTTTCTATTGTTTGTGTTTTTGGTGTCTTATCTAAGAATTGCCAACAGAAGGTCCTGAAGATGTTTCTCTATGTTTTCATCTAGAAATTTTGTGGTTTTGGTTCTTATATTTAGGTACTTGATTCATTTTGAGTTAATTTTTGTATATGGTATGAGGTAGGGGTCCATCTTCATTCTTTTGCATGTGGAGATCCAGTTTTCCCAGCCCCATTTGTTGAAAAGACTATTCTTTCCCAATTGAGTGGACTTGGCACCCTTGTCAAAAATCAGGGGAGTGGATGTAGGTCAGTAATTGAGTGCCTGCCTCCCACGTGAGAGATTCTGGGTTCAATCCCTGGTACCTCCTGGAAAAAAAATAAAAAATAAAAACCAGTTGACCATAGGTGTGAGAGTTTATTTCTGAACTCTCAATTTGATTCCATTGGTCTATATGTCTGTCCTTGTGCCAGGGCCACATTGCTTTGATTATTGTCATTTTGTAATACATTTTAAAATCGGGAAGTGTGAGTCATCCAACTATGTTCTTTTTCAAGATGGTTTTGTGTATTCAGACCCTCTTACCCTTCCATATGAATTTGATGATTTGCTTTTCCATTTCTGTGAAGAAGGCTATTGAAATTTGATTGGGATTGCACTGAATCTCTAAATCTCTTTGGATAGAATTGACATCTTAACAATATTTAGTCTTCAGTCTAAGAACACAGAATGTCCTTCCATTTATTTAGGTGTTTTTTTTGTTTGTTTGTTTGTTTGTTTTTTAAGGAGGCACTGGGGATTGAACCTGGGACCTCATACATGGGAAGCAAGCCCTCAACCACTGAGCTACACCCACTCCCTTTAGGTCTTTTTCATTTCTTTCAGCAGTATTTTGTAGTTTTCTATATCTAAGTCTTTCACATTCTTGGTTAAATTTATTCCTAGATATTTGATTCTTTTAGTTGCTACTATAAATAGAATTTTTTTTCTTGATCTCCTCTTCAGATTGTGTTCATTACCGATCTTGACTTTTTGTTTTGAACAATTATTGCAATTACGGTATTTGGTTGATTGGGTTTATATTGGGTTTTTATCCCTAGCTTGAGGGGCAAGAAATATCCTTATACTTCTATATTTCACAACAGCACCTTCCACAGAGTACTGTGTTCAGCCTATTGATTAATCTTATTGATTAATTTCAAATCCATTAATGCTACGTCAGATTAGCTAAATGGAATCATAGGGAAAAGACCATTCCCCATATCTCAAAACTTAGCTAAATAAAAATGAGCAAATTCCCAGGTATTGCACAGCTCCTGTGCACACCAGGCACAGAGAGTAAACAAACAGGAATAGGGCCTCAGTTTACAAGGAACTGGAACACAAGATGGGAAGGGAGAGAAGTCAGATGACAAGCAGGCTGTGCCCATCTGAGGGTGGGCTCCTCCTTGCTTTCACAACTGGCATTATAGCCTGTGAGGCGGTAGCACTAACGCTGACCTCGCTGTGTCCTGCCTTCTACTGAAGAGGGAAGGGGGCCAGCTCCTCTTCTCATTTTAAAACCAACTTTTACAGATTACATCATAACAGCAATGATATGCTTCAGAGAATTTTAGAGCTTTACCATACCTGCAAACAAGTGAGGCTGGGTAAGCAGCCCTGCAGATGAGTTTTGGAGCTGGTATTATTATTAATATTGCTTTACAGGGCCCTGTATTATTATTGTTGCTATTATTTGGCAGAGTTTAGTTCACTTTATAACAGAAGACATTTGTTGAGTGACTTGTATGGGACATGCACCTTGCAGAGTGCTTTACAGGTATGATCTCACTTAACCCTTATTTTAAATAAGGGTTTAAAAGTGTTGATGCTGCTAACATCACCAGTTTACAGAGGCGAGAACTAAGTTTGGAAAATAACTTGCCCAAGGTGCCACAGCTCTCAAGTGGCAGAGATGGAATTTGAACCCGGGTCTGTTTGACTCCAAACCTTCTGCTTTTTACCACTACGACACACCATCTCCCAAGCCCTTTTTCCAGACCCTGGACACAGTCACAGGAGCGGCCCCAGCTCCATTCTCTTTTTCTAGGCTGGTGGAGCCACAGGGCTGGCCCCGTGGAAGGGATGGGAGATGACGTGTCTCTCTAAGATTGCTGCCTTTTGTCCAAATGTGCTGGCCGGGAGCCAGACCTGGACATGCTTTGCTCATGGAAAGAAAGAGAACAGAAGCCAGCCAAAGAGGGTGGGAAGGAGCTTGAGGGGGAGGAAGGGAAGAGGACAGCAGGAAGGCGAGAGGGAGGAAGGAGATGGGAAAGTGAGGACTTTGTGGGTGGCACAGCTGGCGCTAAAAGTTGAGGGCCAGGAAGCAAACAGTGTGTGACCTTAAGGTGCATTCTGTCTGAAACATTTGATGCAGAGAAGGTGTGTCTCCTCATGAGGGGTAGTAAAGTGGCTGGTCTGTGGTGTGGTGTGAGCGTCCACCCCGGGAAAGCACGGGCCCTGGGGCTCTCCAGGTGCCTAGGAGCCAGGACAGGTCACACGGTGTGGCCCTTCCTCACTCCTCAGTAACACTTCTGGGAGGACAGGTTAAAATGAACATCAGGAAAGCCTGTAGAGGGAAATGAGGCCACAAAATGGCAGCCTGAGGGCAGCATCTGAGAGTGGAAGGGGATGGCTAGGCGGTACCTTGGGTGTGTGCATGGTAGGTAGGGGGTGGAGAGGCGAAAAGAGAGGGGACTGGTGTTGTGTCCTTCGAATAAAATCAAATAATAAAAATCTCCTGGGTGCCTACTTTGTATCCAGGAGTGGAAGGCCTGCACCCTGCCCTCAAGGCCCTCATTTAGACACTGAGCACCTAAAGCATCTGGTAAGGTTGGAGTGAGGAGTAAATGAAATAGTCCATGTAGACTCTTGCCTAGCGAATTGTAAGTACTCAATAAATGTTAGCCACTCATTCACTATTGCAGTTTAATTGGGAGTGTCGATACCTAAACATGTGGGATCTTGAATAAAAGTGGATAACAATGTAAGCCAGCCATAGAAGAAATAACAAAAGATGATAGACGTTTAATTAGATATTCAAGTGCAGGTAAGTTAACAGTAGTAGCTATGGAAATTCAGAGGAGGGGGCAAGAAATTTGAGTTGAGTTGCCTGTGTAGGTTTTAAGAAAGAGTTGGATTTAAGCTAGATTTTGGAGGGTGGGTAGGAATATAACAAGGAAGAAGGTAGGATGACAGCTGAGTCAAACAGTATGAACGAAAGTGTGGAGTGGGAAATCTAATTCACTGAAGCCCAGGAGTAATTTTGATAATAGGACATTTGACCTGTTCTCTTGCCCACGATATGCATTTGGATATAGTATTTCATTTATATACATTTCAGCTGCAAAAAAAGTTGAGCACAAGGATCCTGTATGAAATGGTGAGGCTTCCCAGATATGAAATAACACAGCCACCTGTTCATTCTCTTGGACGGTTTTTTGATGGGTCTCCTGTTCTCTGGGCCTCTGACTGCCTAAGTTCTCTCACTGCTTCTTTGGTTTTCAGGCTCTGTCTCTGATCCTCTGTCTCTACTTCTCTCTCCCTTTGTCTCACCCTTAGTCTCTACTTCATGTCCTTTAACCTGCTAATACTAAGTCTCTTTTCTTCCTTGGTTCAGGGCAGACAGGAGTGCTCCACACAACATTACTTTTTTTGTGTATAAAAGAAAAAAAGAAATAGTATTAGCAGAAGCTAATGTTACCTGGCTGCTCTGAGGAAAATGGTTGTTGTTAAAAACAAAAACAAAAACAACTCTTCTCACTTCTAGAAAACACACCAACTCTAGAAATCTCTCTGTGTTTCTGAAAAGCCTGGCTCTTCAGCAGACCTACCCCCACTCCTACCCCCACCCCCCAAAATGGACAGAAACAGCTTCAAGAATGTGTAACTGTTAGACCCACATCCTGCTGGGATAGCTTCTCCATAGAAGTGTGCGTTGTCCCAGGAAGGGAAAGGAGAGCAGAGGAGTCGAGTGAGTTTAGACGGCTGATAGGAGCCTCCGGTCCTGTTCCTGCCACCTTCCAGCCATGCTGCTGAGGCTGGTAAGCCACAGAACCCCTGGGCTGCAGTGTTCTCATTTCCAGCTCTCACTTCCTACCTGTCACCTTCATCTGTTCACGTCTGGGACCTTCTCCATGCTGGGGGCTTTTATATATATATATCTCTTAGAAAAAATTTTCTTCCTTGAATTTCCTCTCCAGACTGGGGCCTCTAAGAAACACTGTCATATAGATGCTGGGTTCCCAGTGACCATATGGGTCACAAGGGGCGAGCTTGCTGAGTCTGGGAGGGGGGTATGGAGGGCTGGGTCAGCCAGTGCAGGCGTCACTCCCCACAGGGTCCTGGGAGAAGGGGCTTAGCATTTCCTGAAGGGAAATGACTCCCATAAATAGAGGGATGGGAAAAAGATTGGTCATCCCTTTCCTCCTGTCAACTCAGCTCTTCCTTCTGGTGTCCAAACTGCAGCATCTCGTGACTGTGTCCCTGTCAGTCGGTGGGGAGGGGTGGGGGTGGGGCTGCTTTCCAAATGGCATGTTTCTGGTATATTATAGCTTCAAAATAAGATCTGAAGAAACAGCACATCTACCTGCAGTAGCCTCTCATTATCATTGCAATATAAAGCCAGAGTTTTTTCAGTGCAGTTTTATTGGGAAGGAAGGAAACTGTACACCTTCGGTTGCATGTCCTAGTCAACTTCATCCAAGAGTTGCACAGGACTTCTGTAGCAATGCTTGTACTATGCTGTTCAGCTCCTTGGGAAGGTTAGGTCTCATGAGATTAGCCTTCCTAAGGCTTCAGATGTTCCAAGCACTTCCAGTTTCATGAAGAGTCTCCTTGGGGAGGGAAAGGGGCTTCTAGAGAGTAGCTCTTCTGTCCTTGATGCTGTAATGGAAACGATGGGCTCACACCCAACTTCCTTGGTAGGGGCTGTTTCCTGGTGCCAGATTGGAGACAAACCTAATAGGGGGTTTAGTTTCTTTAGTAACAAAGTTTGCTCTGCTTCAGCCAGATGGATGCAGATTCATTCATGCTTAAAACAGTCACAAACACAATAGCTTTCCTTTTTTCACTTTGGGATAGTAGTTGAACATAGATTGAACATGACACTATGTGTTAGTGAATATTCTTTTGGTTACAGCAACAGTTTCCCGCTTAAGCTTGGCTTAAGCAAAAAAGGGTATGAAGATATATTATGGAACCCGCAGGCAGGAATGCATCCAGGCCTCAGGAGTGAGTTATCCGGGAAGTGCAAAGCCATCTTTCTATCATCATCATTCTTTTCTCCCACAGCCCATTTCTCTCTGGTCCCTGTCCACCCGCAGGAAAATGGGATGTTCACACATTATGGTTCCGGCCATGCAACTCCCTAGGAGCGAATCTGATTGGCCTGACTTGAGATAGCGGCTCCTCCACAGCCAATCAGCTGTGGCCTGGGGGTGGGATCACGTAGATCAAACGTGGCTGCGGGTGGTCAGTCCCTGTGACTCGGGAAGGAGGCTCCGTGTGGGGTAGACTGCGCATCCTGCCTGCCATATCTGCTACACGTGTTTTGATTCTTTAACCATTTTGAGTTCCTTTGCTTCAACCACTGTGTTATAAGAAGCCTAGTTCCTCAGATTTACTCTAAATATATTCTTTTAAAGGAGGTAAGGACAGAGCAAGGGCTTTGGGGTTAGACACCTCTTTTTAAATCTCATTGTTGCTATTTATCAGCTATGTGCTTCAGTGTCCTCATCTGTAAAATGAAGGTGACTTCCTGTTACTTCCCAGTACTGTACTAGGTGCTTGGATGCTCCGTCCCTCCCTCCTTCCCTTCCTTCCTTCCTTTCTTTTTTTTAACAGTTTTATTGAGATGTAATTAACATCCTATACAGTTCACCCATTTAAAATGCACTCTTCAATGGTTTTTGGTATATTCACAGAGTTGTGCAGCAACCTCCACAATCAATTTTAGAATATTTTCTTCACTCCAAAAGAAACCCCATACCCCTTAGCTGTCACCCACAAACCCCCCATATATCCCTGGTCCTAATCTACTTTCTGAGTCTATAGATTCCTATTCCGGACATTTCACGTAAACTGAATCCTATAGTATATGGCCTTTGTGACTGGCTTCTTTCACTTAGCACAATGTTTTCCAGGTTTGTCCATGTTGAAGCACGTATCAGTACTTGATTCTTGTTTATGACTAAATAATAGTCCACCATATGAATAAACCACGTTTTATCCATCAGTAGGTGGACATTTCCACCTTCTAGCTATTATGAATAATGCTGCTATGAACTTTCATGTACAAGTTTTTGTGTGGACATATGTTTTCATTTCTCTTTGGGAGACGCATTATTTCTAAGATTATGTTTGCAAAGTGCTTAATGCAGTGCCTGACAGATCATAGCATGCAAGAGTGTTCTTTCCCTTACCCTTCCTTTGGAAGAAAGTCAGTCTCCCCCAAAGAGCCTGAACTCCTATGGGCCAGACACGAGGTTGCTGTCCCTGGGGATCCTGGCATCAGTGAGGTGACGCAGCTGGCTCTTAAGCCTGAGTAGCAGATTCTTGCTTTCAGGCTTGCAAGAGGTAGCAATCCTGAGTGGTTCTGGTTGATGGTATTGAGAGAGCAGGTGTCAAGGTTTGAGGGGAGAAATACAGAATTTGGAGTAGAAAGGTATGAATTGAATTCCCAGTTCTTTTTTTTTCTTAAACAACAAGCATTTATTGGCACATGGCTCCTGGTGTTGGCAAAACCATGCTTTCTCCTGGGGTGGATAGCGTTCTGGTGCTGCTGCTGGCAATACTCGGGGTTCCTTGGCTTGTATCTCACATGGCGATGCCCTTTCCTTTTCTGGGTTCTGGCTGACTTCTGTGGCCTTCTCTTTATAATGCCTCCAGTAATCCAGATTAAGATTCACACTCCTTCAGTTGGGCCATACTCAATACTAAAAATACTAAAAATACTAAAAATAACATCTTCCGGAGGTCCTATTTATAATGGGTTCACCCCACAGGGATGTGGATTAAGATTAAGAACATGTGCATAATCCAATCTACCAGACTGGTGAAAAAAATCAAACTAGTGGTTGCCTCTCCAGTAGGAATGGACATGGGAACCATCTGGAAGGGTGCATTAGAGAACTTTCTGGGGTGATGAGAAACTTCTGCATCTTAAGAGGAGTTTGGGTTATATACATATTTATCAAAACTCACTTTATGTAAAATTCAGTTACCTGGAAAGAACCATAAACAAATATTGAATGCTAGTTATTGATATGCATGCTGAAGTGTTTAGGGATGAAATGCACTGATAGCTGCACCCAATTCTTTTCTACTTAAGAACTGTGACCCTGGGCAAGTCTCTGGCCCTTGGTCTTCTCATCTTCAAAATAAGGCTAACAATAATTACATCTGGAAATTGGGGGCGGGAGGGGTGTGTATGTTATAATGTGTGTGTATATGAAAGTAAGGTGCTCTACAAATGTGTTACAGGCTCTAGGGTTGCCACAGAAAAATAATCAGTAGGCTTGTGAAGCTCAGTTCAAATTACAGCAGGTTCACAGGGAGTTAGAGCTTTTCAGGAGTTATGGCAGGCATGGTCGAGTTCTTTAGGGCCTGCTGTCGACCCCTGAAGGCTGTGTAGCTGGCTGGGTTCCCCAAACCCCTTTGTGAAACTAGATTTTGCCTGTAGCTGGTCTCCTGGCTTTTGCTGCTGAGAGGCCCAGGTCATTCCCAGATGCTCACCAGGACTGAGGGCACATCCAGATATGTGGAGTGATCTCATCTGAGCACCTTTGGTTATTCCTGCACCTTTTCTTAAAAAGCCCATTGTAGCAGTTTGGTATTGTTTATGAATTCCAAAAATAGGTACTGGATTATGTTTGTAAACTGGTCTGTTCCTCTGGGCATATTAGATTGTATTAGATTCAGAGGTTTCACTTTTACTTGATTAAATTAAGAGTGGGGCTTTGATTTGGCCACATCAGTAGGACGTTGAGGCCCCACCCCCTTGGTAGGCGGGGACTCACAGAGAAAACAATACCACAGAGGAGAGAGTTGGAGTTTTGGACGCTGGAGCCCCAGGGAGAGAGCCTAGCCTTACGCTAACCTACAGCTGAGAACCAAAGGAGCTGGGACCACAGAGCCTTAGGAAGAAGAGGAAACCTGAACCCTTGCAGAGGCCAGCAGCCATCTTACTCTTAACACGTGGCAACAGACTTTGGTGAGGGAAGTAACTTATGCTTTATGGCCTGGTAGCTATAAGCTTCTATCCTAAATAAATACCCTTTATAAAAGCCAACAGATTTCTGGTATTTTGCATTAGCACCACTTTGGCTAACTAATATACCCATATTGGACCCAGTGATTTGAGATGCCACATTTATCATATATAAAGTTCTATAGGAATTGGGTTTATGGCTAGAATCTCTATTTTATTCCACTGGGCTGTTTATTCATGCTGTTTTCATGACAGAGGCTTTAGAGTATGTTTTAGTATCTGTTAGGGCTAGTCCCCTCTACCAGTGGGGATGGAATGGGCGTAGTTGTCTTTTGGACCTGGGTATGCTTCTTTATTCTTTTAGATTCATGAGCAATGAAAGTTTTGGTGGCTGGATCTGTAGCACTGATTTCCCCTGAACTTCCAAAAGAACATTTTAAAACAGCCTTTAATATATATAGAGAAAATGTTAAAAATGGTGAATTTGGGTAAAGAGTATTAGGAGTTTTCTGTACTTGTCTTGCAACTGTTCTTTAAGCTTTAAATTATTTCAAAGTAAAACACTTGAAGTAGATAGTTATACTTCTGGTAATACCTTGGTAAAAGCTTTCAGAAAGTACAAAAATGGTGTTCACAGATTCCACTTTGGTTCACATATTGATTGACTCCTGCAAAGAAATCCAGCAAATCAGCTAGCCGTAATCTCTTTATAGAATCTGTGTTGCTTTTCATTCAGTGGTTTGAGCTTCCTCAAGGGTTTAGTCATCCTAAGATTATGAAAAAACATCTATGCCTTTGATTTATATACACCAAAGGAAATCCTGCCCATCCTTTAAGCCCAGCTCACTTGCTGCTTTTCCACAAAAGTATCTCACCTTCACCTGAACTTCTTTGGCCTTTGCAAGTGATAAACCTGTTTTTCTTATCGGTGTGTTTTGTATTGGAGGCGTTCATTTACATCTTATTTCCAGTACTAGTATGAAAACTCTTGGAGTCCAAGGTTCATATCTCATTTTTACATTTTTCACTGGCTTCACTCAGTTCCTTGTGTAAAGTAGACACACTATTAGATGGAAAAATGAATTATGTGAATATTTCTCTGTTAGCCTTTAGTCCCTGTATAACCTCTCTTTGGACCCATTAAAACAAATTACTGGGAAGTGGTTACTGCAGATGAGGATCCAAATCTTGGTGTTCACTAAGGGAAAGGAGGTAATGAGAAAAAAGTATCTTAGCTTTCCACTCATAGAGACACTGTGGAAAAGCAAAACAAGCTGTGGAGGGATGGACCTAGCTGAGCCGGTGCCATGCAGCTATATTGTGGCTGCGAGGCAACAATGGGTCCTTCTGGGGGACACTGTGGGGCAGACCCAAACACCCACAGACAGTTGCAGGGTTTTAACTTTTCCCCATTATTTGTAATGGTAATAATAGTACATGTGTATGATAGAAAATTTAGAAATCTGTTTTTTGTGGTTGAAATTAAGATAAGAAGGATCTTAATTTCTTAAGATAACAGGGGAAAAAAATCAAAGTTTCTTACCCAGTGACAACTACTGCTAATCCTTTGTTACAGATCCTTCAAGATGACCATTAAATTGTATTTTTTTCTTTTTATCCTCAACAAAATGGTGAACCCAAAAACAAACATATGCAAGTATTTTGACGTTGAGAAATGTGTTTCCATTCTACTAATGTGGCCAAATAGATGTCTATATGTAAGAATGTTCTGCTGATGTGAAAAAAAAAAATTCTTCCTGGGTTTATAAAGTGAGAAAAACAATTTTAAACGCCATTAGCTGTCTCTGTGGTCCCAGGAGCATCACCAAGTATGGTCCAGTCTGCATTCTCAGGCTGTTCTAGCCACAGATTCCCAGAGGTTTCATTTGTCAGACAAACTACAGCCATTAGGTCAGGAAAATACTGATCAAGTTGTTAAAAGAAAATATTATTGTCAGTAACTGAGTATTCATAACAACAGAACCTCTTAAAATTACTCGGATTGTACTTTTGTCTTAAAGCCTCCTGTAGGCTCTGAACAAGCCTGTGTGGGGAAGAATCTGTGAAACAGTGTCTTAGAGTATTTACATCTGGGTTTGAAGAAAAGCAGCAACTCACTTTGCACTTATAACACCTCAGTCAGGTTTTAAAGATCCTCTAAAATAGGAGAAAACAGACATACTGAAATAAAATACTACCTTACAAAGGAGAGTTAAAATAGTTGACTAGCAATTCATGTAACATAAGAATAAACTCCATAGTTCAATTCTAAGCCAGCAGCTCTTAAACTTACACATGCCTATGAATACCCTGGGAAACTTATTTAAAATGCAGAGTACTAGACTTCCATGAAGATGGAGGATTAGAGAGGAGGAGGAATCACGTCTTTCCCAGAAAAAATAGCTAGAGGACAGGCAGAGACTGTCTGGAAGGCTGCTCTGGGGCTCAGAAAGAGAGAAGGGTGAAGGAAAGGAGTCTCAGCTGGCTGCAAAATCCTGAGTAGAGCTGCAAAAGGGTGCCCTTCCCCTCATCTACAGAGCAAATAGTCTGTGGACTGAAGTGGCTGCAGACTGAGAGAATCTCAGGGGTCCTCTTTCCCAAGAAAGGGAAGAGGATGGGACACAGCCTACAGTAAATTCAGATTTTGGCCAGTGAACTTGGTCCGCTGCATTGGAGGGGGTCCCACAGTTCTAGGCCAGGTGGGGCCTCAGTGTTCTCAAACACCCTTCCTACTGCCCTGGGCTGGTTGCTGAAGAGGCAGAGGGAGGGAGGGTGTGGTCAGCCATGGGTGGAGGACAACTTCTGAGAAAGTTTGTTTCTGAGGCTTGGTCAGCCCAAGGACATAGCTTCTGCACAGACCAACCACCTGAGGTGCTTTCCGCCCAGCACCTGAGGTCTGATCTGAGAAGTCTGCCAAAGTGCACATCTGTTGTCCAGACCAGAAAAGTGCATGGAAAAGGAAAAATAAAAATAAATGAAAGAGGCAAACAGGTGCCTTTATTGCCACCCTCTCCAAGGCCCTTGAAAACTGGCCTGCAACCCCATTACTGGGTCCTTAGCCTTGCTTTGAGCAGTTAAACAGGGGCAATCCTAAATACCTAGAACAAGTTGAACCAAGAGTCAAAGAACAGTGGTAGCATACAGCTACTTAATAGTAAATCCCTAGGCAAGGGAGAGAAACTGAACATCAGAGTAAACTCAGCATCAGAATCAGATGCCTAGACATCAGCAAAAAATTACAAGCTATACAAAGAAAAAGGAAGATATGACTCAGGCAAAGGAACAAATCAAAGCTCCATACAAGACACAGGACTTGAAACAGCTAATCTATGAGGTTCATACAAATCTCCTGAATCAAATAATGGAGTTGAAGGACAACATGGCTATAGAAATAAAAGACATTAAGAAGACACTGAGTGAGCACAAAGAGGCATTTGAAATCTTGGATAGAAAAATAGCAGAAGTTATGGGAATGAAAGACGCAATAAATGAGATTAAAAATACAATAGAGGCACACAACAGCAAATTTGAAATCATGGAAGAAAGAATCAGTGACATAGAGGAAAGAACAACTGAAATTGAAGAGAAAGAAGAACAGAGAGAGAGAAAAGAATGGAAAAAATTGAGCAGGGGCTCAGAGAGTTGAATTATAACATGAAGCGCAACAACATGCGTGTCATGGGAGTTCCAGAAGAAGATGAGAAGGGAAAAGGGGCAGAAAGAGTATTTGAGAAAATAATGGCCAAAAATTTCCCAACTCTCATGAGATGCATGAATATACGTGTCCAGGAATCACAGTGTACTCCAATTAGAATAAATCCAAGTAGACCTACCCCAAGACACATAATATGCAGAATGCCAAATGCCAAAGATAAAGAGAAAATTCTGAAAGCAGCAAGGGAGAAGTGAAACATCACATACAAGGAACGTCCAATAAGACTTAGTGTGGATTTCTCTTCAGAAACCATGGAGGCAAGAAGGCAGTGGTATGATATAATTATAGTACTGAAAGAGAAAAACTGCTAGCTAAGAATTCTTTATCTGGCAAAACTGTCCTTCAAATATGACAGTAAGCTTAAAATATTCACAGATAAACAGAAACTAAGAGAGTTCATAAATAAGAATGTGGCCCTGCAGGAAACACTAAAGGGAGTTTTGCAGCAAGAAAAGACAAGACAAGAGAAGGGCTTGGAAGAGAATGTAGAAGTAAAGACAATCAGAAAGGGTAGCTAAAAAGGTAAAAAAGTGGACAAAAATAAGATATGACATATGAAAGCCAAAGGATTAAAATGGCTGAGGTAAGTAATGCTGTTACAGTAATAACATTGAATGTTAATGAATTAAACTCTCCAATCAAAAGACTTAGGCTGACAGAATGGATAAGAAAACATAAGCCATCCATATGCTGTCTGCAGGAGACTCACCTTAGACCCAAGGATGCAAACAGACTGAAAATGAAAGATTGGAAAAAGATATTTCATATAAACAGTAACCATAGAGAGCAGGAGTAGCTATACTGTGTGAAGATGTCAGTTCTACTCAAACTGATTTATAGATTCAATGCAATGCCAATCAAAATTCCAACAGCTTATTTTACAGAAATAGAAAAGGCAATTACCAAATTTATTTGAAAGGAAAAGGAATACTGAATAGCCAAAACATCCTAAAAAAGAAGAGTGAAGTCAGAGGACTCAACACTTCCTGACATTGAAGTGTATTATAAAGCTACAGTGGTCAAAACAGCATTGTGTTGGCATAAAGATAGATATATTAATCAATGGAATTGAATTGAGAGTTCAGAAATAGACCCTCACCTTTATGGTCAACTGATTTTCGATAAGCCTGCCATGTCCACTTTTTTGGGACAGAACACTCTTCAAAAAATGGTGCTGGGAGAACTAGATACTCATAACCAAAAGAATGAAAGAGGACCCGTAGCTCACTCCTTATGAAAGAATCAACTCAAAATGGATCAAAGACCTAAACATAAAAGCCAGGACCATAAAACTCTTAGAAGATAATGTAGGGAAACATCTACAAGACCTTGTAGTATGTGGGTGTCTCTTAAACCTTACACCCAAAGCACAAGCAAGAAAAGAAAAATAGATAAATGGGACCTCCTCAAAATTAAACACTTCTGCACCTTAAAGGACTTTGTGAAGAGGGTAAAAATGCAGCCGACTCAATGGGAGAAAATATTTGGAAATCACACATCCAGCAAGGTTCTAATATCCATGGTATATAAAGACATCCTACAACTCAATAAAAAGACAAATGATCCAATTAAAAAATGGGCAAAAGACCTGAGTAGACATTTTTCTAAAGAAGAAAAACAAATGATGAAAAAGACACATGAAAAAATGCTCAGCATTACTGGCTATTAGAGAAATGCAAATCAAAGCTACAATGAGATATCATTTCACACCTACTAGAATGGCCACTACTAACAAAACAGAAAACTACAAGTGTTGGAGAGGATGTGGAGAGAGAGGAATGCTTATTCACTGCTGGTGGGAATGTAGAATGGTACAGCCACTGTGGAATTCTGTTTGGCAGTTCCTAAGGAAGTTGAATATAGATTTAACGTGTGACCCAGCAATCTGCTACTAGGTATATACCCATAAGTACTGAGAGCAGTGACACGAACAGGCATCTGCATACTGATGTTCATAGCAACATTATTCACAATTGCCAAAACATGGAAACAACCCAGGTGTCCATCAACAGACAAACGGATAAACCACCTGTGGTGTATTCACACAATGGAGTATTATTCAGCTTTAAGAAGAAATGAAGTCATGACGCATATGACAATGTGGATGAACCTGGATGACATTATGTTGAGTGAAGCAAGCCAGGCACAAAAGGACAAATATTGTATGCTTTCGCTATTTTTGACTAAATATAATGAACAAACACATGGAGTTAATAGGTAGAATGTAAATTAACAGAGAAAAAGAATGTGGTTGGAGATGGAAAGCTGAGGTTTAATCTGTGCAGAACTGGTAAAAAGTTGTTTGGAAATGTTTGGAAATGAATAGAAATGGTAAACACACATAGGATTTGTAGTTAGTGGCGCTAATTACAAATATGGGTATGATAGTTGTTTTTTTTTAACTAATGAAAATGTTCTAATATTGATTGACATGATGAATGCACAGCTTGGTGATTATACCAAATGTCATTGATTGTACACTTTAGATAAGTTGTATGATTTATGAACAAAACAATAATGGGGTGGGTTGGGGGGGAAATAGACCAAATGTAAGATATGGAATATAGTTAGTAGTAATACTTTGATGATGCTCTTTCATAATTTGTTACAAACGTTTCACAAAGATGCAAGGTGTTTGTGTTGGGGTGAAGTATGAGAGCCCTGAATGATGTTATGCATGTTTTTGTAAGTTCTCAACTTTTATTGTTTGTTTATTGCTTATGTATGTTCATGTATAAATGATAAACGTCAGTAAATTGTTTTTAAAATGAAAACATGCAGATTACTTGGCCCTACTTTGTTTTTTCTGTTAATTATATGTTTGTTCACTCAGTCTGGGGTGGGGCCAGGACTCCCCATTTTTAGCATTTGTCTCTGCTGATTCTTTAAAATAGTACCTTTATGAAGATATGATTCAGACACCGTAAAATGTGTATAAAGTATATAATTCAGTGATTTTTTTTTTTATTTTTTAGTATTTTCACTGTTTTGTGCAACCATTACCACTATCAAATTTTATAACATTTTCAAAATCCCTCCCAAAAAACCCATACCCATGAGCAGCCACTCTCCATCGCCTCTCCCCCAGGCCTTGGCAACCACTAATCTACTTTTTTTCAATGGATTTGCCTATTCTGGACATTTCATATAAATGGAATTATAGAATATGTGGTCTTTTGTGAATAGCCTTTTTCACTTAGCATAATGTATTTAAGCTTCATCCATGTTGTAGCATGTATCAGTCCCTCATTCCTTTTTATGGCCAAATAATACTCCATTATATGATATACCACATTTTGTTTATCTGTTCATCAGTTGTTGTACATGTGAGTTGTTACCACTTTTTGGCTATTATGCTGTTATGAATATTCATGTACAAGTTTCTGCATGGACATGGGCTTTCACATATATCCAAATATTTCTCTTGGATATACTCCTAGGGGTGAAATTGCTGAGTCATGTAGTAACTCTATGTTTACTTTTAAAAAATTGTGCTAACGTTTTACATATATATATATATATATATATATGTATATAATTTATATAATTTATATATACATAATTTAAAATTTGCTGTGTTAACCATTTTAAGTGTGCAATTCAGTGGCATTAATTACATTGATAATTTTATGCCACCTGCCATCACCACCTTCCATTACCAAAACTTTTTCTTTCCCCCAAAGAGAAACTCGGTCTGTACCCATGTTTATAAAGGACTCTGGTAAAAAGATTAAGACCCACCCTGGGCCACACCTTAACTGAAGTAACCTCATCAAAAGGTCTTACTTACAGTATAGGTTTACACACACAGGAATGGGTTAACTTTAAGAACGTGCTTTTCTGGGGTACAGTTTCAAACCACCAAATTAATTTCTCTCAACATGATATCTTCAAGGTTCATCCATGTTGTCTCATGTATCAGAACTTCATTCCTTTCTGTGGTTGCTAATAATCCATTGTGTGTATATATATCACATTTTGTTTATCCATTCATCTGCTGCTGGACACTTTGGTTGTTTTCATCTTTTGGCTGTGGTGAATAATGCAACTATGAACACTGGTGTATAACTATCTGTTTGAGTCCCTGCTTTCAGTTCTTTTGAATATAAAACTAGGAGTGGAATTGCTGAGTTATAAGGTAATTCTATATTTAACTTTTTGTGGAACCGTCAAACTGTTTTTCACAGTGGCTGCACAATTTTACAGTACCTCTAGCAGGCACAAGAGTTCTAGTTTCTCCACATCCTCACCAACACTTGTTATTTTCAATTTTAAAAAATAATACCAGTCCTAATGGGTATGAGGTGATACCTCATTGTGGGTTTGATTTTCATTTCCCTAATGGCTAATGATCTTGAGCTTCTTTTCAGGTGTTTATTGGCCATTTGTATATCTTCTTTGGAGAAATTTCTATTCAAGATCCTTACCCATTTTTTAATTGGGTCGTTTGTCTTTTTGTTGTTGCTCTACATTTAACTTTTCAAGGGGAAAAAAAAAGCTGGAAATCTGTGTATCCACCAGCAGTATATGAGGGTTATGATATTTTCACATCCTCTCCAACATTTGTTTTGTCTTTTTGATTCTAGCCATCCTAGTGGGCATGACATGCTATCTCCTTGTAGATTTGGTTTGCATTTCCCTAGTGATTTATGATATAAAGCATCATTTCATATGCTTATTGACCATTCATGTGTCTTCTTTGGAGAAATATCTATTCAAATCCTTTACCCATTTTTAAACTGGGTTGTCATTTTATTGTTGGGGTTGTAAGGGTTCATTATATATTCTGGGTGCAAGTTCGTTATCAGATATATGATTTGCAACTATTTTTTCCCACTCTGCAGGTTGTCTTTTCACTTTTTTTTTTTTTTTTAATTTATCCCCCCTTGCTGCTTGTGCTCTCTGTGTCCATTTGCTGTGCATTTTTCTGTGTCTGCTTATCTCCCTTTGTTGCATCATCTTGCTGCACCAGCTCAGTGTGCCGCGCGGGCGGCCAGCTTGTCTCCACCAGGAGGCCCCAGGAATCAAACCTGGGGCTTCCCATATGGTAAACAGGAGCCCAACCACTTAATCCATATCCACTTCCCTTTTCACTTTCTTAATCATGTCCTTTGAAGCACAACACTTCTAGATTTTAATGAAGTCCAATTTATTTTTTCTTTTGTTGCTTTTGCTTTTGATGTCATATCTAAGAAATCATTGCCTAATCCAAGGTCACCAAGATTTACTCCTCTGCTTTCTACTAAGTTTTATAGTTTTGGCTCTTATATTTAGATCTCAGATACATTTTGAGTTAATTTTTGTATATAGTATAATGGAGGGATCCAGCTTCATTCTTTTGCATATGAATATCCAATTGTCCCAGCACCATTTGTTGAAAAGATATTCTTTCCCATTGAATTGTCCTCTGCTGATTCTTTTGCAGATGGCTGGCGAGCTGTCCTTTAAAAGGGAACCATCTGCAAGTAGCTATTTGAGAAATAATCATAGTAAGTTAGAGAACCCAGAAGTATAAGAAAATGGTATGCATTAATTCATTCAACAAACATTTCTTGAACACTCTCATTTGATTGAGAAATTTCTGGGCTCCAAAGCAAAACCCCTGGAAATAGACTTTGCTAATTAGCAGAAAAGTTATTACCTGCACGCTACCACTGTCTTTACCTTCATGTGGTGCACTGCTGACTTGATGTCCAGTGGTGTAGTGTGGTATCTTGTGCAGCATTTGACCCAAGTGTGCAGGCTTTAGTCTTATCAAGTGCATCCCCCTCGGTGGTGTTCTGAGGCAGCCCATGGTCTCTGGCTTCTGTTCCTCACCTGTTTCAGAGCCCTCCGTCTTCTAAATGTGAAAAAAAAAAAAAAATCTGTTGTTTTTTTAGTACTCGTAATCAAAAAATAAAACCATTATGTAAAGGGCTAAAACATCCCATTTTAATTTTTTTCACACCTTTTTGTTGAAGAAGATGATGAAAATGAAGCATCAGGGGAAGCAAGTGTTGATGCTGGCTCAGGAATGAGCCTCACTATGCAGTTAGACACAGCAAGAGTTGTGTTAAGTGATTGTGCACTTTTTTTTCCTTCCTTCTGAGCTTATTTTGTGAAAACAAAATACCTTCTAGGTATGCTTGTGTATTAGTCAGCCAAAGGGGTGCTAATGTGAAATACCAAAAATGGGTTGGTCTTTATAAAGGGTATTTATTTGGGGTAGAAGTCCACAGTTACCAGGCCATAAAGCATAAGTTTCTTCCCTCACCAAAGTCCATTGTCACGTGTTGGAACAAGACAGCTGCCGACATTTGCCCAGGGTTCAGGCTTCTTGGCTTCCT
>JAQZBX010009328.1:0-46346 GCA_029593785.1 Cabassous unicinctus
ACTAAAGAGAAAAACTGCACCCAGAATAAATACTCTAGTAAGCCAGATGCCAAGACACCAAAAAAAAAAAATTACAATCCACACCAAGAACAGAAAGATATGGTCCAGTTAAAGGAACAAGATAAGCCTCCAGATGACATAAAGGAGTTGAGACAACTAATCAAAGATGTCTAAACAAATCTCCTTAATAAATTCAATGAGATGGCTAAAGAAATTAAGGATATTAAGAAGACATTGGATGAGCACAAAGAAGAATTTGAAAGCATACATAGAAAAATAGCAGATCTTATGGAATGAAAGGTGCAATAAATGAAATTAAAAATACACTGGAATCAAATAATAGCAGATTTGAGGAGGCAGAAGAAAGGATTGGTGAGCTTGAAGAAATGGCCTCTGAAAGTGAACATACAAAAGAACAGATGAAGAAAAGTTTGGAAAAACTTGAACAAGGCCTCAGGAAACTAAAGGACAGCAAGAGACATGCAAAAATATGTGTCATTGGTGTCCCAGAAGGAGAAGAGAAGGGAAAAGGAGCAGAAGGAATATATGAAGAAATAATGGTAGAAAATTTCCCAACCCTATTGAAGGACATAGATATCCATGTCCAAGAAGCACGACGTACTCCCATCAGAAAAAATCCTAATAGACCAGCTCTGAGATACATACTAATCAGAATGTCAAATGCCAAAGACAAAGAGAGAATTCTGAGAGCAGCCAGAGAAAAGCAATCCATAATGTATAAGAGATAATGAATAAGATTAAGTGCTGATTTCTCACCAGAAACCATGGAGGCAAGAAGACAGTGGTATGATATATTTAAGATAGTGCAAGAGAAAAACTTCCTGCCAAGAATCTTATATCTGGCAAGATTGTCTTTCAAAAAAGAGAAAAACTTCCAGCCAAGAATCTTTCAAAGATTCTTGATTGTCTTTCAAAAATTAAGGCTAGTTTAGAATATTCACAGATAAACAGAAATTGAGAGAGTTTGTAACCAAGAGACCTGCTTTGCAGGAAATACTGAAGTGTGTGCTACAGCCTGAAAAGTAAAGACAGGAGAGAGAGGCCTGGAAGAGAATCTAGAAATGAAGATTATATCAATGAAAGTAACTAAAAGTGTCAAAAGAGTGGAAAATAAAATATGATAGATAAAACCCAAATATTCAGGAATAAACTTAACCAACGATTTAAAGTACTTGTATTCAGAAAACTACAATTCATTGTTAAAAGAAATAAAAATAAGACCTAAATAACTGGAAGATTATTCCATGCTCATGGATTGAAAGATTAAGTATCATCAAGATGTCAATTCTGCTCAAATTGTTATACAGAATTTTTTTAAAATTCCACCAGCATTTTTTAAATAAATGGAAAACATGATTATCAAATTTATTTGAAAGGGTAAGGAGTCCTGAATAACCAGAAACATCTTAAAAAGGAAAAGTGAAGTTGGAAGACTCTCGTTTCTAGACTTTGTTGTATTACCTAGCCACAGTGATAAAAACAGCATGGTACTGGCATAAAGACAGACACATAGACCAATGGAACCAAATTGATGGTTAAAAAACAGACCCTCACATCTATTGTCAAGTGATTTTTGACTAGCCTGTCAAACCCACCCAGGTTGGGCAGAACAGTCCGTTCAACAAATGGTGCTGAGAAGATTGGATATCCATAGCAAAAGAAGGAAAGAGGACCCCTATCTCACACCCTATAAAGAAATTAACTCAAAATGAATCAAATACCTAAGTATAAAAGCAAGAACCATAAAACTTCTAGAAGAAAATGTAGGAAAATATCTTCAAGACCTGGTGGTAGGTGGTGGATTCTTAAAGGCGATAAGAGGAGGACTGAGATGGACTACTGATATTTAATGTATGTAGAAGTTTTAATTAGCTTTACTGTAAAAGTGTGGAAAGGTACAGAGTTGATGGTAACACATTACAGTGAGTAACAACTGGTTTATAAATAGGGATGTGGCTGAAAATGGTAGTCTAGGGATGTAAATGCCAATTGACATAAAGCTAGAGACTAATCTAGAGACTGAATAGCATAGTAAATCCGGAGGTGGATGAGAATAGTGGTTGATGGTACAGATGCAAGAGTGACCTTTGTTAGCTAGAGAAGATGTACATCAGTATTGCAGGGTGGTGGGAATGTGGAGAAGCATGGGAAAAATACAACTGGAGTGACCTATGGAGTGTTGTTAACAGTAATAATGTAATATTCTTGAATCTATGCCAAAGATGTACTGTTTTGATAATGGGGGAATATGGAAAAAGTGTGCCAAATATACACTGTGGATCTGGTAATAATTGGATGATATTACCTCATAATCTGTAACAAATATTCCACCAGGGTGTGGTGTGTTGATAGAGGGGTGTTGTTTGGGAACCTGCACATGTGCATGATTGTTTTGTAAGTTTACAAGTTCTGTCATAAAAATATATTTAAAAATAATAATAGCATGGGTTGGGGGAAAAATACACCAAATGTAAGATAAGGACTATAATTAGTAGTAAGATTTTGACACTATTCTTTCATAATTTGTAACAAATGTCTCACAACAATGCAAGGTGTTGGTAGAGGGTTGATGAATGGGACCCCTGTATGATGTTATGAAAGTTTGCTTTGTGAGTTCACAACTTTTACTACACACTTATTGTTTATGTATGTTCATGTATAAATGATATACAAATAATCATAATAAAAGCAAATAAATAAATAATTTGGATAATTCATCTTTATAATTATTAAAGTCCAGTTTAACTGACACAGTAAAACCAAATTGTTTGTGTTACATAAAAAAGAAATGACATGGGAACATAGATATACACAACACTACCACATAGTATAAATGTAAAATAAAATATAGATTGTTAGGAAAACTCAAACTCACAGGCAAAGAAGAAACAAAGTATATTGGACCCCATCCTCTGGCCATCCTGTGGCAAGCAATGCTTGGGTAGAAAACATCTGGATTGGACACACTATGGAAAGGACTCCAGGAGAGGAAACTTGCCCTCATTACACTTTCATCTTTAAAAGGAAAGTTGGGATAGAGCAATGGGGAGCTTCAGGGCAAAGAAATGGTCTTATTAGAAAGAGGGTTCTCTAGAGCTCTGCCTATTCTTTCAATCAGCTAACAAGTATCTGCTGGGCCAGCTTCTTAACTACCTAAAGGGTGAAGGAACGAGCTTTCAAGGCATATGGGTTTCTTTACCCAAACATATTTAAAGCAAAACTAATTTAAAAGGTTAAAAATTAAAGGACTGGCCTAATAAACATATACTGGGGACAATACCAGACAGGTTTAAACCTAGCGCTAAACATGTTAGGAAACAGCTTATAAAGTTTGTAATGGTAACAGTACAATTCATAATAAATCTCTAACACTTACCAAGTGTCCTGAAACTTTCACAAAAATCAGCCTCATATTAAGTCAAGGGTAAGTTACAGATTAATTCACCAAAGTAGAAATAGTTTATATGGCACCAAAGTAGAAATAGTTTATAGGCATAGCTAAGGAATTATAGATCAATGGAAAGGAACAAACATATGGAAACCTTTGTATCTTGGTTTTCCAGAGCTGCTATGACAGATACCACAAAATGGCTTGGCTTAAATCACAAGAATTTATTGTTTCAGACTTTTGAAGCCTAGAAGTCCAACATCAAGGTCTTGACATGCCAAAGTCTATAGCAGCCTGGTGCTGGCTTGCCACAATCTTTGGGTTCCTTGTTATGTATCTCTGCCTCCAGGACATAGTCTCCTCACTTGACAATCTGTGACTTCTGGCTTCTTCTAACTTCCTTCAAACTTCCTCTCTTTATAAGGCATATGGATTAAGGCCAACCCTGATTCAATTTGGCCACACCTTCACTAATAATTGCATCTTCAAAAGGTCCTACTTACAAATAGTTAATACCCACAGGAACACGGTTAAGATTAAGGATATGTCTTTTGTTAAGTTGTGTTGTTATTTCATCACCACACTGGCATTTGGAAATAATAATACTAATAAAACTTCCATCTTAAAATTCTAGGTCAATATATTATTAAAAAATTACAAAACATTTGGAAGTTTAATATAACATATCAGAACCTATGTTCTGAGTGGTGATCAGAAGAAAATTGTACACTTAAAAATGATATTAATAAATAAGGCAAATAAAAATAAATTCTAGAATTTAGAAAAATGAAAAACAGAATAAACCTAAAGAAAGGATAAGAAAATAGTAAAGATAGAACTAACATAGAAAAGAGAAAAATAGTAGAACCAATAGATAAATCCAAAAGATGGTAATGTGTATAAAAATAAAAGTCAAGATAAATCTTTGACTAACCTAGCCATCAAAACACGTTAAAAAAAGCACAAATAATGAAATGCATTAAAAATAAGAGGGAAAATAGCCATAGACAAAGAAGTTAAATATTGTAAAAAAAATATTTTTTGCAATTGTATGCAAATAAAATTTGAAAACCTGAACAAATAATTTTCTAGAAAATTATAAAACATCATAACTTTCAAGAAAGAGACAAAAGCTAAATGGAGCAAATGTGATAGATGCAAAAAGCTCCACTTTTCTTAAGTAAAGCACTTAAGAAAAAAAAAGAAAAAAAAGAAAAAAATCTCAGCACAGCAACAATGGATGATAGATGAATGCTACTTGGTCACCAATCAGCAGATATCTTTTGCAATATTAAAAAAAGGAATGTTTCCATATTCATTTTAGGCAGCTTGCATACTACCATCAATAAAATCCAAGAATAACAGTACAATAAAATGAGACAATAGGCTAATCTTCATTATCAATACATTGAAAAAATCCTAAAATAAATATTAGCAAATAAAATCTGGCAACTCATTCAAAAAATAATCAGGACCTTTATCTGATAAGATTCAATCCCTATATCTGATTTTTAAACAAATAAAATACATATTGATAGATGTATACTTCCTTAAACGGAATATTCCAGCTAAATCTAGCAGTATTTTTGATGTTGAAACCTAAAATCCTTCCCTTCAAATCAGAACAAGGAAAGGATATCCCACAATAACCACAATTATTTAGTATTGCTCTAAATGGCAACCAAACTGGAAAAGAGAAATGAGAAGCATACAATTGGACAAAGAAGAATAATAGTTATTATTTGCAGATGAAAGACTGAGAATCTGAAAACCCAGGAAAATCATCAGGAAGAAAATCTATTCTAATAGAAAATTTGGGAATACGGCTGGGAGAAAAAGCTTTATATAAAAAATTCATCATCCTAACGTTTGGCAATGAACAAACGTTTCTTAATACTCAGAGTCGGTAAGGATATGGGAATGTAAGCAGTTTCCCACGTTGTTACAGGAAATACAAATTCTTACCCTTTCATATAGCCTCAGTTGGGTTTATGAGCTTTATATGAGTAAGTAAAGTAAAGCACTTAAGAAAATGTCTGGCATTTAGTAATCATTCTATAAGTGTTAGCTTTTACAATGAATTGATCATGATCATAATAACTATTACTATGAGAGAATTGATGATCTTTTCTGCATTGGGGGCTCATTTGACCGTTTTTCATCGTTGTTAAAAATAAGCAGCATTTTGATAATTCTTCCAGAATCTTCAATATGCTCAGGAACTGAGAGGGCAGACCACTCACTGGCCTGTTGTTGAACAACAGCATGGGTGAACCAAAACAAAGTAATCGGCAATAAATTTAATTTTTCTCGGGCGTAGAATTTTAACTACTCAATCAACCACCTTTCAATTATACACACAAACCATTTCAGATATGAGTTTATGCATCAAGTGTACACTGTGAATGCAAAGACATTTTATTTTTAAACTTTTCATCTCCAACAGTTAATTCAGCATGTAATTAGTGGAATAAAAATGTTAAATGCACAAGAAATAACAAAAGACAAATTTTAGTAATATATATAATTGTAACTTGAGGAAATTGTTTGTTGTTCATAAAGAATATATTGAATTACATTTGTTCTAGTCACGCCAACTCTCCAATCACATGTGGACAAAAGCAAGACAATAATCACCACAGGAATAATCCAGAAGGGCACAGAGCTCCCAATTCCCAGCTCCCAGCTTCCACAATGGTGCAAGTAGTGAGCCAGGAAGATTCAGAAGACCAGGTGCCTACCTGTCTTTTTCCTGCTCTATCCCTGTCACCAACACAGTGCCAGGCACCTAACTGGAGCTTGATAAATATGAACAAGAATAAATGAATGAATAAAGGAATGAATGTGGACATTGGTGCATGCATTCTAATTCTGAAGTTCAAAGTGGGTTATGTGCTATTGACTCATTTATATAAGAGGCTACCTTTCAAATTAATTCAGGTTTGAAAATGCATCTAACTAATAATCATAATGAAAATTTATGTTAAGCCCATCATTAAACCCTTTTTAAGCATCTTTTAAAATATATAATAGGAAACCAACTTGTCTGGCTGATTTACTCCCTACTTTTGACTGTTTAATAGCCCCCACAGTGCCTTTACTTTTTGACCTGGTCTCAAAGACACTCTGGGGATCTGGCCTCTGCTCATCTCTCTGATCGCTCTCAGTTTCCTGAGCTTATTACCCTTAGTCCTTGCAACTGCCAATCTTTCTGCCTGGAATTAAAACAAATTTTAATTGAATGAGTGAATGAGTGAGTTGGCTAGTTTAATAATTAAATTCTCCATTTAAAAAATAAAGTTATTCGTTCTTTAGTTTTTTTTTAAATGTCTACCTCTTAGGTTGTTCTTTTATTGTCTATTTCACTGTACAGGAAGCAGCTTAGAAATTCTTTTAAGGTTAATATTGCAAACACCGATTGTAATCTCTTATATCAAGCACACAACTACCCCTCTTCACACTCTTACACTATAAGTGAGTGATGTTTCATTGCAATTATCAGGAAATGTGAGGGAAAGAGGAACTGTCTGATGAGGCAGAGGTGTGGAATGAGAAGAATGAATCTCTTGGGCTCCGGACTGTGACAATGACTTCTCTGAGATGCTGCTGCTTTGCTCAGATTGCAAAGCACTTTACCATATAACTTGCATCAGTGTTTCTGAAGCAGAAACAAATGAATAATCAGGACACCAAAACACCGAAATAGAAACATTTTGATTTAAATCTCCCACTTACCGTAAAAACGAGTTAATTTTGCAAAGCACTGAAATCCATTTTTTGTCATTTATTTAGATAAACACCTGTAATTAAAGCTCAAAATATAAAATACTCTTTTAATTACCATAAAATGAAGCAAATTGTCTGCATTTTTATTGTGATCAAGTTCTCAAGAAGTACCAATCTCATGGAAGTGACCTTTGATTGTGATTCAATGAGTGCATTTTTGCTTGCTCTACTGTAATTTCTGATCTAATTGTCAGGAAAAAAGTGTATATGCATGGTGCCAAAGAACATGAATTGGTTAAACCTTGGGTTACAGAATGAAAAGCATAGTTCCCAAACGACTAAGCATTAGAATATGATGTGAATGTGTCTATACACATATATATACATATATGCATACATTATGGTTTAAACGGGGTCCTGGCAAGCCACATAATAACTGCCTGAACAGCAACACCTCACATATATTAATTTTACCAAAGTATAGCTCTTACTCCACCCCAGATTCCATGTATTTATGTATTGGTAAGTAAGACCAATGTGCCATTTAAGGTAAGAATAATCAACGCTATACCAAGTAAGGCATTTTTTTTCCTTGTTATACTAACTAGATATGCAAGTTTATATATGATAAAAATATACTGACCTGGTTCACCCTCACACCGACCTCTTGAAATATATTATACTCTTCTTTTTACAGATAAAGAAACTGTTTCATAATTTGTCCAAAGTCACATAGCTAGTAAGTAGACTCTTAACAGGGATAGTCAGACTCAAGTGTCTACCCTCTTAACCGCTACACTGTACTGAGTGTATCAGTGCATTCGTGTTTGAAGAGGCTATGAGAAGCTAATTTATTATAGACAAGCTCACAAGAGACTGATTTGTGATCCAGATGCTAATTCAGTATTTGAAAATAGAATATGTTAATCTTACCAGCAAACTTGATAATGCCATCTGTACAGGGCTTTTTCTGATGGAAAGTTTGACATAAAACCCCAAATTAGGTCAAATCCTGATTGTTTAGTTAATATAAGATCAGAACAAGAGAGGTTAAACATCATAAAGGAATATTTGTATCAAGTTGCAGTAGCATTCTGAATGATATGATATATGATAATTGGGATATTTTAAAAAGAAATAGCACTATTTATTTGTAGCTATTTCTGGGTGATGATCTTTTTCTAGACATCATACTTTTCTCCTTAGAATTATGAATTTGTCACTTCTAACCTCTAAATCTAAATAAATGGTTAAGGATTTTTTTTCTTTCCTTGTTCAACAACTTTCTATTTCTGGAAACAAAATGTATGAATCTATGACCACTATTCTTCATTTTTATTAAAAATAGTTTTAAGTATTATAATCTTTGAGTCAACTTTTTATAATACAACAAAACTTAAGTTATGACCCCTCAATACCATGGAAAGTCAATATAACCCTTTATATTCTGGATAAAATTAGAAACTTTTGAATCTGAAGAAGAGAATGAAAGCTATCCCGAAATAGCAACCTAAGCATGTATTAATGACTCAGTCTTATTTATTCCCTGATTTATCTCAAAAGTTAATCAGTGAACCCTGAGTTAAACCGTAGACTATAGTTAATAGTATAATTATTAAAATGTGCTTTCATCACTTTTATAAGATGCATCACACTATGAAGGTGTTAATAATAGGGTGGTATAATTTCTTAGGCTGATCAAGCAAATATTACACAAAGGGATGGCTTAAGCAATGGGAATTTAACAGCTCACAGTTCAGAGGCCAGGAAACTGTCCAAATCACAGCATCATCAAGGTAATGCTTTCTCCTCAAAGACTGGGGCTCTGGGGCTGGCTTCTCTGTCACATGGTGACCTCTCCTGTCTTCTCATTTCTCTTCTGGGTTCCCTTTGCATTCAGCTTCTTACTTCCCCTGGCTTTTTCTCTATCTGTCTGAATTTCATTTCTCTTATAAAAACTATAGTAGTAGGTTTAATATCATCCTAATTGAGTTGGGCCACACCTTAACTGAAGTAACCTCATCAAAAAGGTCCTTCTTATGATGAGTTTACACCCACAGGAACAGATTAAGTTTAAGAATATGCTTTTCTGGGGTATTTCCAACTCCAAACCACCACTGGTGGTATATGGGAACTCTGTATTTAATGCATGAATTTTCTGTAAACTCATTACTTCTCTAATTAAAAGAAAAAAGTGATACAAAGATACCCTTAAAATACTATAGGTAAAAAAAAGTTAACAGAATTTACAGAGATATAAAACTACTAGAAGAATAAGAAATGCAGGCAATTCTATTTAGTAGAATAAATCAAATAATATAAAGAGCTTATTACACCTTAGAGCAGTTCAAATCCCATGTCAAATTCTGGATTGGCATAGAATAACAGGAGAAACAACCAGAGAAGGGCAAAGTTAAGTATCATTGATATGATTATATCATTTGTTCTTTTTCCTTCAAAATTTAAATAAACTTTCAGAAGCCTACAGACTTCTAGGAACATCTATTAATATTTGTAACTATTCCAAACAACTATTACTTCTAGTACTAAATTCAACATGTTTTATTATAGTTGTTAAGATTGTACTTTCTAAAATATTTTTTCATGTTACAAAAAGAAATATAAAGATTGTACTTTCTAAAATATTTTTCCTGTTACAAAAAGAAATATATACTCATTGTAAAATTATGGGACATTTTAAAGTAGAAAATTAGAATTACTCATATTTTTTAACCAATATAGAACACTAACAAAAATTTTGGTATAGTTCCTCTCTTTTTTGTGTTTAAATTGATACTTGCTTTATCCCACAAATATTATTTGATAGTTTGTTTTTTCCATTTTAACATTATTTTGATTAACTTTCCGTACTAGAAATCTTAACAAACAACATATTTAAAGGCAGCTTTAGGTTCTGATTGAGTGGAAAGATCATAATTTGAGCATTTTTTTATTGCTGGATATGTTGGTTGAATAAATTTTTCACTTATGTAACAATTCACTATTCATTTTTATATCAATATTTGTACACATCTCTGATTATTGGTTTAGAACAGATTCTAGGAAACATAACTAAAGGGGTAAAGGTTATGAAGTTTTAAAAATCCTGATTTTTGTTATTTTATGAAAATTCTATCATTTCACATTCCTTCCTGCAGTGTTTGAAAATATCCAATTCACTACATCTTCACCAGCAGCGAAGTGTTAGTGTAACACTGAAAACAATGAAAATCATTGTTTTTATTTTTCTCTTTTCTGACTTCATGTATGAAAAGTGGTTTCCTATTGCTTTCGATTGATTTTCTTTTACTATATATCATAGTTAGGGATTAGGTAGCAATTTCCTTTTCCTCTTATTTCAACTTAAACTTTTTGTTCATGATGTGCTAGTGCTATGCTTATTTTTCTTAATATTTTATATTCTAAAAAGTAACATGCAGTTTGTTATACGTGTTCAATTGCCTCTTTTAGTTTGTGTCACTTTTTAATGATGTTTATCTTAAATTTTTTAATGATTGTGATTTAAGTATGTCTTCCCAAGAAAGGAGGGATCTTCATTCCATCTGAACATGATAGAATGAATAATTCCTAATCACTTCTAAGGCTAGTAAATTCCACACATAGAGCGTGGCTCTATTAGTTTCAGTGTTATTTTGACATTTGTTGTCATCAATCCTACATTTTTCCATTTAGTTCACTTTTATATTCTTAACCCTTGTCTGTATTCTATGCAATGCATGCCACGCAATCTATATCAGCTTGGACAGAAGTCAATAAAAGCAAAGAAAATGTTCACAAACAAATGTATGTAGAGTAAATAGGATGTTCAGGAGTAGATGCAAAGTAATAAAGCTTGAACATGGACCAACTAATTCACAGGCACAGACAGTTCCACACCTCCAAATTACACTGTGCACCATCATTTTCCTGCCTCTCTTTCACTTTGTTCTTTCTATTCAAGGAACAGTCAGAAATTCTCATCTCAAAATAGCAGGCTTCCTTTTCTCATTGCAAAGATTTATGTAAAAAAAAAATGTAATAATGTGTGTTTTATGGAGGAAAATTAAAGCTTGTGCTTGGAATAACACATGAAGTACTATAATAACATCCAAAGAAATAAAGAAATGAAACTAGGATCAGTCCTACCATTCCATCTAATTGTTAGCTTTAAATTTCTCCACATGTAAATAGGTATTATGGCTTTATGTTCTACACTTTTGTGTTTGTGTTTCTGTATCTATATAGAATTTGTTGTTGTTGCTTTTGTTGCAAAATTCCTGGCATGGAGCAGCAGACTGTGTTTACGAAATGCCAATGTGGAGCTAGTAAGACATCACTGGAATGGTTATTTTTAAATGGTCAGTGCTGCTTGGTATTTATCCTACTCATTTCCCATAGCTTGCACTGACCTCTCTGGAGTCCCTCGAAAGGAAACATTTTTCACAGCAGAGCTTTAATGAAGTCCAGGAAAGGAAGGGCTCACACTGAGGCAACCAAGAATACCTGGTCTCAGCAGAACTGTAAACTTGTGTAACAAGTTACCTGCAGAACTTCATTTTAGAGAAGGGAAAAAGAACACTGAGAATAGCTTTCAGTTATTCACTTTGTTTCAAATATTTGAATTTTTAAGCCAAATTGTCCAACAGACTTTATGACCATTGAAATCAATTGCTAATTTTTCTTAACAATTCACTGACACATAATCCCTCCCATATTACATAAGAAAGAAATACATAAGAAATGTTTTCTAATTATCTGATATTCCAAGAATATTTTTGTTTCTGTTGATGTTTTTAAAATTATAAAGCAGAAAGCCAAGTGGCAGAGCTTTAATGTTTATATGCAAAGGTAGATAGAGCTATAGAAAAGCTAGTGTTTGAAATGAGAGCTTATTTATATGGCCTGAATTAATGCTGTCAGGAAGTGATCCTGGGATAAAAATGTATCCTCCATTTTACTAATGCCTGGTGTCTCACCATGAGACCACTGTTCATTTAGTTTAAATGAAATAGAAGCTTCCTGCTACCTTCAAATAAAGTTGAAACTCTTCTGTCTGGCAGATGATATACCCATAATACAGTCCCTGCCTACCTTTACACCTCTTCATCCATGTCGCTCACATTTTTTCTACAAGCACAGTGATCATATAATATATTGCCCAAAGCAGGGCATTTGGGTGTGAAAGAGACTACTGCATTTAATTAGGCCAGGACAATAGATGAAAACCAGGACTGTCTCAGAAAACCAGGACACATTGTCCATATTTTGCTCCAGATTTCATGAATCACTTTTAATTTTCCAAATGTGCCAAGCTGTTCCCACCTCCATGTCTGTGATCCTGCTACTTCCTCTGGGTGAATTGCTTTCTGACCCCACTTCAGCACACCCCTGTGGCAAACTCCTCTGCTTCCTTCAAGGCCTTGTTCAAGTTAAGCCATTTCTGCACCACTATCATGCCCAGTGCACGACGTCTCAGCACATGCAGTGTGGTGGTGTATGGTACATCTGTTTCACTAGAGACGCCTGATAAATAAATGGATGAGCACGCATCTGGGGCATTTAAAATGCTGAGAGTCATTTATCTCAAAATATTGATAAATATATATATTCTCTCTGAGAGAATATTTTAATGAGCAGGAGGAATAGAAATGTGGATACCGAGTGCCTTGCAGGAAAAGGAAAATGAGCACCATTTCAAATGGGAAGGAGTTCAATAAAACATTAGGCACAGTGAAAAGACTTTATATACTTCACGGTTTCACAAAGGGCCAGCCCCATCTTAAGTTAATCCTTAGGTTTCAAAAATTCGCTTGTTCTTGAAATGAAGTGTTTTATTTTAATTGAATGAGCCTAGTATTCATTCTGCATTTAAAAATAGATTTCTAAATTAATTTTCTCTCTCACTGTTGTCATCTGAAAGCATCTTAGGTAACACAATTTCCAACAATTTAAAAACAAATAACTTCAATTCCACTGGCCTATATGTTATGCCTTTTAAAAAATTAACTGTTATCACAGCTCAATGTGCCAAGTGTCATCCTTATCAAATTTCTCAGTGTCCAAGAAAATGAATGTAATTGCTTCCTCTCTATAATATATTATACATAATTGGCTTCCTATCATAAAGCAGCTGGAGAATATTCACAACATCTGAAAGAAGTCCGTGTTTGCATGCAGATCCCAGACTCAAGAGGTGCATTTTCATTTTAATGTTAAAAGTTGTGACAAAAGCAAAAATAAAGTGTCTGTTGATATTAGAAAACTAACAAAAACAAATACAAAATCCTTCAGTTCTTTTGAATAGTTTTCTTTTTATAAACAAAGCTATTGAGATCAACTCTATAATGTCTCTGTGATATTTTATATTTCTATTCATAGAATTACAATTCTATGAATTCTATGAATTTCTATTCATGTAATTACAATTGCATGTCATCACAAATGTCTTAACAGAAATAGTATTGAGATTTGGGTATTTTCTGTACCATTTACAAACTCATGTGGAACATCAGCATCAATACTCTTTATTCAAATAAATTTATTGAGAATTTGTGTGTCAAGTCTTCTGAGTGAGTGCTTTTACCTGTATTTACTTGGTTATACCCCTGTGGCATGCTTGTATCACATCAACACTAGCATGCTTCAATTATCTCAGGGACTGAAATGGGTACAAGATGAATAAATCTGTGTGTGGCCATGAAAATGCACCACTCACATCTATTGCAGGGATCACAGTTGACTGATGGCCCCAGCTGCTACCCTCTGGATCCACTGCTGCCTTTGTTCTAAGGCCATGCTTGCCACTGTCAGTGCTGAAGCATAGTAGGGATACGAATGCAGGCCCATTCCTGCCCACTCTGGAACTCTTATTACAGGAGAATTTGTTCAGAATCTCCTCATTGGCCTGGCCAAACTTCCTCTGAACTGTGCAGCAGTCTGGCATTCTTTGTACCCAATCCTTTGTTCTGCGCCCTCTCTTTAGAAGTGTCAGACTCAAATCACTCCTGAAGGCTCTCACTACATTTTCCTACTCCCTTTCATTTTCCCTTTATTTGGCATTTCCCCCAGTACATATCTTAAGCATCTAATTATACTTTTTAACATTTTTCTTTATTTTTAAAGAAGCTTTAGATTGCATTAATGTTACATTGAAAATACAAGGGATTCCAATATACCCTACTCCCTCGCCTTCCACTGACTGCCACAGTAAACAGTACCTCAAGCAGGGGTGCTCCTGAGGACTCTAGAGACATCTAGACATTTTGTGCACCCTGTTGGTGGGCCTTAACTTGGAATAGATGATAACCTATCTTCCCAGTGTAACACAGCTAGACTCATTTAAATTTCCTTACATATGGAATATATGTATATTTAAATATATTTCCCAGAGACTTAAATCTTCCAGCTGTTCATATGCTGGTTGAGCCCTGAATCTCAGCAGGGTTGTAGCCAACACCTTCTCTCCAGTTGATCAGACTCACCCAGGACAACTAACATCTAATTCCCTTTTGGCATCTGTTCTCAAAAGACGCCAACATACGCTGTATATTCCTATCTGGAGTTTTTATCCCAAAACACTATCAATTCTCAGGCTCTGTTGAGCAGAACGTAACTAGGTACAAACTTTGAGAACAGCTATATTCCTTTGGTACAACATTTCAATCCCCATCATGCTCGAGCAAATATACAGGCCCTGCAATCCTGCTTCTGGACCCTACACTGCTACTACTTTCCACCATGTTCAACATTTTTGGGCCAATACCTCTTTGAGAAAAGAACACATGCATAAAAATACAAAATCCAGTATACATATACAGATACTCTATATATTAAGAATTCATAAACTACCCTAAGGAAAGAAAAAACCAGTCATAATTAGGATTAAATATAATTATAAATTGACAGGACACTCTTGGGACAAAGGGGGGATCTGACCAATGTCTATAGATAATAATTTCATATAGTATTTATAATGTTAATTTCTTAATTTTTGTAACTGTACTGTGGTTATGTAAGATAATGTACTCTTTAATAAGAAAACAATACTGATCTATTTAGGTTAAAGTGGCATGATGTCTGCAACTTACTCTCAAATACTTCAGAAAAAACATAGATGCCAATTTATTATATAACTAGAGTGAGAAAGGCAGAGAGAGAAGAGAGAAAAGATATAGCAAATACAAAATATTAACATTTTGGAAATCTGAGTGAAGAGTTCACAAGAAATTTTGGTAATAATCTGGTATATTTCTATATGTCTGATATTATGTCAGCCTTCTCAGCTAATTTCTCTCTGCTGAAGAGAGTCACCTTGTTCAAAGAAACACCCTATTCCTAGGGGCAGGCTGCATCCGTGACTGGTTGATGTGGGATACAAAGGCCCAGCTGCCTTATGCCAATACAGCCTCAGAGTTCCCGTGAGTCAGCTGAGACCTTCTGTGACTGCACCACAGCCCAATTTCTACTTTGCCCAATCCTGCTTTCTTTTCTTTCTTGATAGGGTATTGATTCCAAGAGCACTTGTCAATATACTTCCTGCATGCAATGAGTTCCTTGGTGTCTGCTTTCCCTGAAGGAGTTGGTGCTGGAAGTCATTAAGCAGTTTCTAAGACAGAATTTTGGAGCTGGATCACCCACTGCCTGACTGGTCATGAGGACCCCAGCACTGCTGGTAGATGGAGTACAGATATATCCTGGAACAAGGCAGTGGTGTAATTGTTAGAATTTTCACTGGTGGTAAACTGGAATGGTATTCTGATGGAAGGTAGTTCCCTGGTAGGTCAAATGTATCAGTTGGTTGAGAAACAATATAAAGTGGCCAGAGACAAGCTAAATCTGCAAAGGAGAAAAAGGGACTAGATGCTGAAGGAGCTGCTAGACCCAGCAGCTTGTAAGGGCAGGAACCATGAAAATCTGTATGGGACTGGATTCTGAAGGGTTTGGATCAAGAGTGTGGGAAAGAACATAAAATTGGATGAGGAAGGATTTTTCTGGAAATTAGAACTCTTCCAGGACAAAGGATTTAACATTCTGGCGAGGACTCAGGGAGAAACTGCAAACATGCTGTAAGGGTGCCTCCTAGGAGAAAGTGATAGCCACACTAAATGAAGGAGAAATGCTAGAACTCTCATGACAAACAGTGGAAAACAGAACAGCCTCTGACTTCCTTTTGGTTGCCCAAGTACAGAAAGAGGCCATGAATCTTGGAAAGGTTATTTAGAGATTATTTAATCCAACCTTCTCCCAAATGTAAGTATTGTATATATCTCCAACAAATGTTACTGAGCAGCTACTTGAAATAATGTTAGAAAACGCTACTTATTTGAAATACATATGTTATAGTGAAACAAAACCAGCTTCTGTCTTAAAGCTTATACATATTTGTAACTTGAATATTTATTAAGTATCCTTTGGTAAATCAATCAGCCATCTAATTGTCTATTTAAATCAAGATTTACCATTCATACAAACACACACACACACACACACACACACACACACACAGAGGACTCCTCAAGAGCTTAAATCAGTCATTCCTCTGGGGGAAAATAGTTTTCCTGTGGTAAATGGCCTTTTTCTTGTACTTTGCCAGACAGAAAGTAGTATGTGTCACTCTCTTCCACTGGTAGAATTAAGCTAATACAAATAGAACTGGGGATTCTCCATTTGCTCCACACTTTCATACATCTTATCTTCAGTAAGGCTTTGAATGTGAAAGTGGAGGTGATGATTGCAGGGCCAGACTACAATGATGGTGCCGGAAATAAAGAAAAGCTACAGAATGTAAGAGGATAAGGGATTCAGGGAGACTCATATCTCTCACCTTTAACAGCTTATTGGACAGAAATACAACCCGTCATCATAGTCATCAGCGTTAGGTCAGAGAAGTTACGGGGCAATCACCAGAAATGACTGGGCTTAAAAAGCTTTGTTGGGAGTGGGTGTAGCTCAGTGGCTGAGTGCCTGCTTCCCACATAAGAGGTCCCGGGTTCATTCCCAGGTACCTCCTTGAAATAAAAGGTCTTTGTGACCACCCCATGTCACCCACAACAGTCAAACCCACACTGACAGGCATGCACACACATATACACACCCACACACTTCTCTCCAACTACAGGAAGGTAGATGGCTAAACCATTCAGAATAAATAACTATTCTCCACTGTTAACTACATGATATATTAGAATCTTTATCATCCTTTAGTTATTTACTCCAATATATTGAAATATTATAGAGCTAAGTGTTTCCTTCTACCTAAAAGATATACTTATCTTTATATCTAAATGAGATAAGTATCCATTTAGCATCATTCAAAATAAACTATTTCACTTATTTATATCAAAAGAATTTGGAAATATTTAGATTGACTTCAATAATCAAGTACATCCATACAGAGATGTCCATGTTGTTGCCTATTTTGCAGGGAATTGGAGTGGAGAATACAATTAAAGAGTTCACTCTTACTTGGTAGTCTGGAGATCCATCTGGTTTTAATGTTGTCATCTTTATTCAGGATTTTTCCACTATCCCTTGCACTAACTTTCTCCTATCAGTAACAATCCCTTCATAAAGTGTTCTGATTTATAAAATATGATGGATGAAAATATTTCCCTAAATTTTCATATAATGTTGACTTGAAAGAAATTTTTGACTTTCATACTTTAGTGAAGAGGCTTGTAGTCTCATTTTAACGCACAGGTGAAATGGGAAAAACAGGTGTGGCAGTTGATATTATTTATGAATTCCAAAAAAAGATATTGATTATGTTTGTAAACTGGTCTTTTCCTCTAGGCATGATACCCTTTGTTTGATCTAAATTCAAAGGCTTTACATTTAGTTAATTAAATCAAGATTAGGGCTTTGTTTCAACCTAATGACCGCATAATTAGAGTGTGCTGGGTTGAGTCCCCACCCCCTTGGTTGGCTATATAAACGGATACACAATCAAGAAGGCAGAAGAAGAAATACACAGAGGAATAGGACCTCCCTCTAGAGGTCCACAGACATGGAAGAGGAATGAACTTTGATCCTGCGACCCCGGGAAGAGAGATGAAGCATTCTCCTGATAGTCTACAGCTGACCTTGTGAAGAAAACAGAGCAGCTGAGCCCAGAAAGAAATGAGACCTCCAGCCTACAGCTGAGATTGGAAGAAGCTGGGCCCACAGAGCCTCAAGAGGGAGAGGAAGGCTGAACCCTCACTGACATTGCCCACTATCTTGCTTCAACACGTGGCAACAGACATTTGGTGAGTAAGTACCTCTTATGGTACCTTGAGTTGGACTCTCTAGGGCCTTGTAACTGTAAGCTTTTACCTCAAATAAATAAACTTTATGAAAGCCAACAGATTTCTGGTACTTTTCACCAGCACCCATTTTGGCTGACTAACACAACAGGCTCTACTGGTTGTGTGATTGCGGGCAAATTACCGCAACTCTCCATGCCTGATTTTTTGTGATTGTAATATAGAGACAGTAATAGTTCTTAATTTATAAAATTGTTATAAGAACTAAATGGGTTAATGTATGAAAGCACTTAGCCCAGTGCCTAGAACACAGTAAGTGTTCAATAAATGCTAGTAATTATTATTATTCATTCCTTAGTTTAAAGAATGTGAAGATTAAAGATCATGTTCACATATGTTTAATGGGAAGAAATAAATAATTATTGAGAAGTCATTCTGTATTTAAACTCTACCTCTCTCTCTTATATTCATGATTCATTAGCTCTTTAATACAGATGAAGAAACTGGTTAATATAAAGGATTAGGAATTTGCCAAAGTATCACAGAGTAGGCAGAGTGATGAGGATTGAAGCCCAGCTCTTTTCAGACATTAAAGGCCTTACTTTTCCATCATCTCAATTACCTTTCAAATTAAGTCTCAGGTGGGGGCAAAAACTGCCCTTGACTGAGAATCTTTAAGTGCTGTATTATCTTGGATACAAATTTTTCAAAGTTGCAGATAAGACTATTTATCTTTTCTCCATGGCAGGCAGTTTTACCCTAAGGATTAACTAGGATAAGACCAAAATACAAGGCAAAAATTTGCAACTTCTTTAATGTGACCATATTATTTTTTCCCATTCCCACCCTTTTGATCCAGAAAAAAAGTAAACATCGATAGAAGTTGGAAGGATAAGGAGATAGGAGGAAGGACAAAGAAGCTGCTGCTCGCTCTTTACTGGTGTTGGAGAAAGAAGATCTTCACTGAGGGTGGCTGGACACCAGACAATTCTGAGTTGATGGGCAGGGAATTTTAGGATGAAAATAGTTCATGATGTTGCTCCATCCTGTGGAGGTTGGCTGGTGCATTCAAGTTAATTGGGTTTAGTCATACCCTTCTTAGTGAAAGTCAGAGGATTGTTTGGTCCTCCATGCCCTTGGAAATACCTCAGCCTTCTCAGTAATCTGGATCCACTACATGGACAGATGGTTCTTGCTGTCCTCTCATCCATCTTCCAGGAGTGAGCACCTTATACAGATTAATTGAATGAACAATTAGTGAAATAACAGATTTGTGTTTGTGATTGTATACACAGACACATGTATATACATACATGCATGAACTAAACATAAAATAAGGCATATTTGCATTAGTCTGTGTTTGTGTCTGTGTGAAGATCACACCAGTAAGTCAATCCAGACTCTTTTACTCAGAATGATACAAACCAGAATGATTTTTCTGAAAGCACATTTCTGAAACATTTTTGACTTTCAGGTATAATGAAATATATCCTAAATGTAAAAACGAATATTGAGTTTCTATTTGTGGATCTGGATGGATAATTAGCAAATTTGTATGATGTGTTTACAGAGCAGGAAATGTAGGGAGCACGTATCCTTCTTTCAGGTTGTCCTGGTGGGCATCTCAAAGAAATAAGCAGTAATTTCTCAGAGGACAGAAAATATGTTACTGAGGTGTGTTTTCTGACCTTGAGTGTCATCCATATAAATCATGACATTATGAACACAGAAAACTAACAGCAGTTTCAAATATGAGTTCCAAATTGGAGCCACAGTGGGTGACCCTCCAAACACAACTGCTGATTTGTAACTGAACTGCCCCTCTCTACTCTATACATTGCACTCTGGAGGTTGTGGCAACACTGATTTATTTATTTAATAGCAGTTATAATATTCTCAAGCAGTACCAGGGATGCCAGGTGTTTTAGTTTGCCAAAGGGCTTCCAATGCAAAGTACCAGAAATGGGTTGGCTTTTATAAAGGGGATTCATTTGGGGTTAAAGCTTATAGTTCCAAGGCTGTGAAAAGTCCAAACCGAGGTCCCACCCAAGATGCTTTCTCACTAAAGTCAGCTACTGTTGATTCTGTTGTCCATGCACATGGCAAAGCCATATGGTCGCCAATCTCTGTCGAGGTTTCTGCCTTTCTGCAACAGTAGGCAAGCCTGGCATAGGGCGTGTCTCTTAGCCGGCCTTCTCTGTCTTTCTCTGGGCCTCAGGTTCTTGAGCCTTTCCAGGGCTTCCCTCTTTACAGCTCAGCCATGGGTGAAACCTCCCTCACATGGCAGCATCAAACATGGCGGGTTGGCTCCCTTTTCCTATGTCTGTCTGTCTCTCTGTGTCTCCATTTATATCAGACCCAGCAAGAAGGCAGACTCAACATGAATCATGCCCCACAGATATAATCCAGTAAAATGGATCTCACACTCACAGGAATGGATTAGTTTAAAACGTAATTCTTTGCTTTTCGGGATTCACAAAATTCAAACTGTCACACCAGGTAAGTGGACAATAAAAATTAAAATTTACATCAAACAGATCATGTCATTTATATCTCCAAGTTTTTATATCATTTTTGCCATGATATAAAATGTCATTTTTCAGACACTTTTCTTAAGTCCTTCAATAATTATCTCCTACTCACTTCTCTTAATCCTAATGTCAAGTTTGCCCATTTTGTAGGGGATACCACTGGGAAAATACTGATCAGGAAGAGCTAGAGAGAGGAACTCTGAATATAGTTATAATTAATTTTTAATTCTGTGATGGTAAACAAAATAAAGGTACTAGCAACTCCCCTCTAGCCTAGGTCTTTACAGTTTTGCTTCAAAGAGACAAGAGTTATTAAGTTCTAAAAAAAAAGAACTTCAGAATCTTTGAAGAATAATGTAAATCTACAAAGTAGATTTTCTTAAAGTGCTAGCGAGTACTTGACTTCTGAAAACTCCTCTTTAAATATCTCTCCCTCTCTGAAACATTTTCAACTTATTGTAGCTGCTTAAAATTACTGCTAACACCTCTCAACTTTAAGCTCTACTCTCTACAATATGAAATGTTCACAAGCACTCTCCCTTCTCTCCTACACCTTTGGGCACATAATTCTTGTGCTCAGTTAGCCCTTTGGGAAGACCTGTTCCTTAGACTTTTTAATCTCTGTTTGGACAGCTTGGACTGTTTATCTCATGATCTCAGTCTCCTGTTGCCAAATCACTTGCCCTCATTCACCTACCTACCTTAGAGTCTTTACTTCCTTTCACCAACCTAAGTAACATTTTCCTTGAGACCACTTGAGCCAGGTTTTGAAGAAAATCCTCTTGACGTGCACAGCACTTTTTCTATTTCTACTACTTTTTAAATTTTATGCCTTGTGACAGATTGCTTCTAACAGAAATGAGAAAATAAATAAATATGTATTATAAGATTGGAGATCCACTATATATTTTTCTCATCATTCATTTCATTTATTTATTCAACAAATATTTATTGAGTGCCAAAAGGTGCCTGACACTGTTAAAGGCTCTTGAGATACATGAGTGAAAATAACAGACAAAATCACTGCCCCTGTGGGACTTCTGTTCTCTTGGGGGAAAGACTGATAATACACAAAATAAATAGGTAAATTTTATAGTATGTTAAAATGTAATAAGTGCTACGGCAAAGAATGAAAAGCAGATCAAGGCAAGGCATCGAGGTTTGCAACTTTAACTAAGATGATTAAATTTCACTAAGAAAATATCATTTGAGCAAAGGCTTGAAGCAGATGAGAAAGATATTTGGGGGAATTGTATTAAAGATAGAAGTAACAACCAGTGTGAAGTCCTAACTTAGGAGAATGTTTCAGGGACAACAAAGAGGCTAATGTGACTGGTACAGGACAGCAAGAGGAAAAGGATAAGAAATGAGATCAGAAAATAAACATGGAGGGAAGGAGAGGAGATCATTAACTTATAGGTCTTACAGACATTGGCTTTTACTCTGAGTGAGATGGAGAGCCACTGGTAGGTTCTTAGGAAAGACTGCTAGAGTCCGATTTATATTGTAACTAAGTCACTCTGTTGTGTTGAGAATAGCCTGTGGATGTGAGTAGCAAGGGTGCTAGTGGTGAGCCCAATCAAGAGACTGCTGTACTCATTCCTGTGAGAGATGGACTTGTTGGTGACTTCAGTAGTGGAAGTAAGAAGAGATCTGATTTTGTATGTATTTTGCCGGAGGAGCCAACAGGATTTGCTAATGTGGGATTTGGGATATGAAAGAAAGAGGAGTCAAGAATGACTCCAAGGCTTTTGACTTACACAACATGAAAGGTGTAGTTGCCAATAACTAAGATGGGGATGACCTCAAAGAGAGCAAGTTTTCAGGAGAAGATCAGGAGTTCAGCTTTGAAAATGTTTTACAGGCACTCTTTGATTCACACATTAGTGTGGTTCTGTAAAATGACCATGCAAGCGGAAACCATACAAAGCAATTTTAATAATCACTGGGAAAATAATGATTTTTCATGACTTTTAAAAGTTTTTGTGAAAATATTAAAATACTCTCTTACTGTCAGTTATAAATGTATAAGGAAGATAAGTAATAGTAAAACTAATATTCAGTACATTGTAATTTAAAACATAAGAAACATGGAGAATTAAAGTATTTATTTCTGTAAAAATTTTATCAAGAACAGTGCTTGTCTACTTCACATAATATAACTTATGATATGGTGTGACTATCATTTCAATGCCTTGGCGAATTGTCATATGATTTTCTAAGTTTGGATCCTTTGTGCTTTCAAAGTTGTGAAATATCTGCGAGAGTTTCTTTAATAGAAAGTTTTTTTCTGGCATCGTTTCCTCTGGGACATCGTCCTTTTTGTTACAACCACTTTTGTCATTCAAGTTCACATCTGGCTGCATGTCTTGAGTGTCTCACACAGTGGCAAGGTTAACATTTCCATGGTCAATGTATTAGTAAGAGTTCTCCAGAGAAACAGAACTGACAGGATATATAGACATAATACAGATATAATGCACATATATGTATTCATGTAAATATTAAGAAAATTTATAATAGGAATTGGCTCACACAACTGCGGGGATTGGCAAGTCCAAATTCCATAGGTCAGCTTCCAACTTGGAAGCTCCAATGAAAGTGAAGTTGAGTTCCCCAGGAGTAGCTGGCTAAATGAAGCAGAGACAGATATTCTTTCTGATGTTTGAAGTCCTCAGTTGTGGCTTTAAGACCTCCAACTGATTGGATGAGGAGACTCCCCTCATTGTTGATTGTAGATGCAATCAACCATAGGTGCAATCAACTGACTATATATACAAATCCATGTATGAAATACCCCCCATGGTGACAATCAGGCCAGAGCTTGCTGGACCAAACAACTGGACACCAGAAACTAGCCAAGTTGACACATGAAATTAACCATTACAGTCAGCTATTCCACTATTCCTTCTATCACTCCATTTATATTCTATTCTAATTTCACTTCCAGCATTATCATTTTGCCTCTTTGCTGCACTTTTCTTCTTTGTTGACCTATTCCCTCTTTCAGTTAACCATTTTTGGTTATTCTATTTTAAAATAGAATGTGGGTTTATCACAGAATACCAGGAGGTAACATAGCTACATGCTTTACTGTCTGTGCATGAGGTACAAGTACCAATCACCAACAGATTTTGAAAGAAGTGATGTTATCAGAATGCACTGATTATGATGTGCATCTATCGTTTATGTAGCAATTTGTGAACTGAAGAGCTAGCAACTAGCAAAGTTTGTATTTTATGTAATTACTTACAGTTAATATATTATGGTATATGAAATTTGAACTAAGTTGTTGAGGACTGGTGTTATTTAAATAAACCATGAGAACTGAAATTTGTATATACTGGAACCATGCAAAGAGATGACTGCCTTATTTAAGTTGTCTTCGAGATATCCTCATGTAAATGTCAAGATACCAAAGTTTAAAATTCAGGAAGACCCTGGCAGGGGATAAGATTTAGAGTCATTGAAAGCAGAAGACAGATAAACATTCTGAATCAATCTCAGTATATTTCTATCATGTTTATAATGCATTCCAAATACCTAGCTTTGGTGTTTTATTCCCAACATTAGATATCTGGGGTTTTTACCTAACTTGAAAACTATCATTTACAAGTTTTACATATTCTGCTGAGCACTTATTGACTTCCAGCCAGGAAGTCAGGGGTGAACCTCCCAGGTCCTGGATTTATACCTCCTGAATTGATTAGACCACAGAGCACCCTAAGACTCTCTAGGATGATACAAGTGTGAATTAAGTATTGATGCATTGTGTTTTTTATTCTGTGATAAAACATTTCATTTTAAGAAATAAAATTTATTTTATTTATGCAGTCAAAGAAAATTCAAGAACTTACTGAAATGCTGTAAAAACACTTGTCCAAATATGAGCCACAAAGGGAAAAACTTTCAAATCTCCATAACATTATTTACAAGAAATATAAATCCAAAAATTGTGCCTGAGCATAACTGTTACCTGAGTGCAATGGAATAATTGTCATTAAACTTAGTTTACCTAAATTTAGGAAAGAGCAAAAGCAGATAAAACAAACTGCTTGGCTTTAATGTCTGTTGAGCATGGGTACTTAAAGCCTCCCTTTTGTATCCTCTATTTTGAAAATTACAAGAGAAGTTCCTTTTGACATTATATTAAACTCTGATGTTTTCTTTATGAAATAAACATTGAAATGTAGCTTTATTCTTATCAAAAAAATCTACAGAGTTTTTATTGTAAAAACTTAATATTAAAGATTAGAGTATATCTAGAACATTCTTTGTTAGACTTTGAATTAGAGAAAAAAAGATATACATATATATTCCAGTTAGACAATGAACTTTGTTATTTTTCCCATCTACCCATCCCACTTATGGGATAGACCAATTCTGGGCACTAATCTCGAACAATTATCCTCAGAATCCATCTACCCCTGGTTTTTCCATGTCTGTTCCTTTATCATGGTGCCCCATTCCCCGGAATTCCCTAAGATCTATTTTAAGCTATTTCCTAAGAGGCTAAGATTCTTTTATGTGAAGCTACACCTGGTCGTCCCTTCCCCCCACCCCCATCTCCCTGTCCCAGGCAGTCCTGACATATTCTAGATCTTCCTTCCTTCATTTCCTCTTTTCACAATGAACCTAGCTTGACCCAGCACTTGAAAACTGATATAATAACTTGTTAATAGCTATCAGTAGATCAATATCTCTATGGATATTTGTGTTTTAATCAGAAATCATTGTATATACAATGTGATCAAAAGGAATTTTGCTCTGATACGGTATTTCTGCCACCACAGTTGACTACTTTGGAAGACATTACTGATTAATAACCTGAGTCACTATGCAGCTTGTCTCCTTAGCAACCACTGCCGTAGATTCTTCCTTGAAGTTTTTTTTCCCCTCCAGTCTAAATTCTGCCAGAGATCTTGAACAAAATTTACTTTTAAAAGAACATTGGTGGGATTTTTTTCCCCACAATTTGAAATTATAAAAATCAGAGCTTGAAGGCAACTTCAAGGTCACCTAGTCCAAACCTTTAATTTTACAGTTGTATAACTTGAGACCCAGATAGGTTACATGACTTATATGGGTCACAGAAATTTCTTAATAAAGTTGCTTTTTGCAATCCTATTTCTCTGCCATACCTTTCTCAAATATAGAAAGCATGAGAAACATGTGGTTTAAAAACAGAGCTTTGTGAAATGCCTTCATGGTTTCCAATGGAGATTTGAACTCTGTAAGTGCGAAGAAGTGCTTGCTGAACAGTCTACTGGGGCTCCAACTTCAGCACTGGCCTGGGCTGGATTGTCACTAGCATGGAGAGCCTCCAACACTCAGCATTGCTATAGGCTACACAATGAGACAGAACTCTCAGAATTTTTATTTTTAACAGGGTCAGTAGCCTGAACCTTCTCAGTGACCAAGTAATATAGCAGATGAATAACCTACTATAAGTTCCTGGAGAGTGGGAAAGACACTGCAGACAGGTTAGGATTGGAACCAAAAGCCCATGGCTTCCCTCTCTACCAAGAATGGCAGTGAACACTGTCTTAGGCATAACAGTCAGTAATGAAAGCCCATGACTATTGTTTTCCAGAGGTGGAAAAATGCTCATGATATTTCTAGCATATAAATATATCTAACTTGTTTAGGCTACAACTTGCTAACTCAGAGCACAACATGCAATTAATGAAGCCAAGGTCACAAATCTATTCCTCTGAGGAAAAGTTTAATTTCATTCTGCTTATATCCTCCGATTTCCAAGTGCTGTGGCTCTTAGGAAGCTAGAAGAGCTTTCTACTATTGGAAAAATAACTTGTTCCCCTGTCAGAACAAACACAAAATCATCTATTTATTGACGTTGTATTCATTTATTATGGTTCTTGAATAAATTGACTTTATTCCCAAACTCATGTAAATAAGATAGCTTAATTTCACTTAATTTTAGACAATCCATCTATTTGAATAATGTAAAGTATATGAAATAATCATAAGGGAGAATTAAATTCTAGTTTTTAAAATACAGCAAGAATAAACAAACATATAGGCATTCATAAATATTATGTTGTTTCTGATTCTGGGATTACTTGAACACGCATATTTGATTCATCAAGATTGACATTGCAACTTGATTTGGCAAGTGCTTTAGTTGTCTTTTTAAATGGCCTAAATCGATTGCTGATCGAGGAGGATAAGGTAGAAGAGAATCACAACAGGAAGGAGAGAGAAGGAGAAAGAAAAGATTAATGGCACAAAGATATCCCTTACATTAACTTTATAATTTTACCTAAAATTTACCTATACTTTATCTAAGGTCAACTCAAGCTAGAGTCTATTCCTGATAAAGTGTTGGGTAGGAAACCAGTTCCCCATCAACATCTAGTAAATTTTTCTGCTTTAATTTTTGGCTAACTATTCCTGTGCATTTATTCTTCCTATACATTTTATGGTAAGTTTATCAAGCATCACAAAATGTTCCAACCGGAATATGACTGTTATTGCATTAATTTATTAATTAATTTTATGAAAGTAGACATATTTAAAAAGTTAAGTTGTACCTTTAAGAGCATGACAAGTCTGTCCATTTATTCAGACCATCTTCTATGTCCTTTATTATCATTTTCAAGTATTCCTCAGTCCCCAGAAAGGGAATTCTTGTGGTTTGCTTTATACAAATATTTAGTCTTTAATATTTTATTATGAAAACATTTTCAGTCACCCTCAAATTCTTCCCATACTCCTGCATGCTGTTTGTATAATTATTAAGCCAAAGAAACTTGGAGCGTTCTTTGAATAATGATTTTAAGGCTTTACTAAAAAGGCTGAGCAAAAAACTACTTGAGTATGTTTTAAGTATGCTTAAAACCCCTGAGACATGAGCCCAGCACAATATCTTGAAGCCCTCGCCACTATTAGACTGAGACTGCCAGTTTACATTGCACTTGAGAGTTACAACAAATCCGTGTTTTGGGGGAGCAGGTACTGTATTTCCAAATGAAGGGCAAATATAGTTTCTGAAAAAATTAGCATAATAAAAGCCTGCATTCATCTGTACAACTGATGTGAAGATGACTAATTATAGGTTTCAATTTTGTGAGAACATATGCATCTAAATATATTGGAAAATATACAAATAAAGATAACAGAAGTTTAAATCCAGTCAGAATAATGAAAAACAGGTGCTGATATAAGACCTATATTTGACACTTGAATACTTTTAATAGTGAACTGATAGAAATGGCTTGTCAATTATAATTAGGAGAAAGAAAAAAAAAAGGATAGTTTACAAAAATTAGTGCTACTGCATTTCTGAAGCAGCAAATTCTAAATGCAGGAGCCAAAATTTCAATATCTTTCAAAGTATTTGGTATTATAAGATTAGCAAAATTACTGACTATTGAATTTGTTGAAATAAAATAAAAATGGTGCAGCAAAATAAAAATATTAATAAACTTTAATTTCTTTACCTAAAATGTTCTTTCTGCTTTCTTTCTCCTTCGTTTAGTTTTCTAATTAACTACTAATCTTTTATTAGATGTTAGTTCAAATTTAACCTCAACTGGGAAACCTTATTAGAAAATCTAGTTTGATGACAACAACTTAATTAATATTCATTGAAAGAATGAATGAATGAATGAGTGACTGAATGACAAGAAGCAGCACAGGTGCTGACTCACGTTTATCTTTTTTTCCTCTTCTTTATATATCTTCCCTATCAATCTTCGTATCAAATTATCTATTACAAAGATTGTTCTCATCCAGGTGATGTCAAGATTAATTTATGGAAATAATTGATGACATAAATCTTTCTTTTAAATACCATTATGATGCATGGAAAATTATGGCTATAATATATTATTCACCTTTTAAAGGCTTATTAGAGCTCAGAAGAAAATAATGGATATAACAAGAGAAAAAAAATGAATAAGTAGCAGAAATTTAGCACGGTAAACTGGGAATGACATGTGAACTGATTAATTGCTAATCTCAGTAAAAAGTAACTTTGGACTTAAAATCTATTAATGGACAGGAGGCAAGTTTTAGGCTGATTCAAGTTGAGAAGTGGCATCAGAACTAGATCCTCAAATGGTAACAATCTTAGTGAAAGGATAGACTAGAAATCATTTTAAAAGTTAAAAAAATATTGTAATTAAGCAAAGTGAAATTTTTTTGTCTTGACATGAAATCTTGGAGGAAAAAGATTTTACCGAGAATTTTTAACCAGCTTTCCCTAATTTTTATATTTGGAGTTTAAATTTATAGTAACAGCATACCTCCCACCCTACAGAAAAAAGAGAAAGGTAAAAAATTGGCACAGAATGAAGAGTGAAGTAACACTCTTTGGAAATTTTTCAGAAAATTTTAAAAATTCAAGAGGTCTTAGGACCTCTCTTGAATACTCCTTCAACTTATGCCATCCATCATTCCCACAGATAAAGCCCCATTAAAGTGAATGCAGAATCCAAAATTACAAACAGGAAGAAACAAAACACCATGATGGAAAGGCAAAAATAGCAGAAAAAAACCCAAAAGACTTCAATAAAACAATTTTAATATTCATAATTTAAATATAGATATGCTAGAAGTATGCTTAAATACTTAAAATAGAAGATAAAATATAAAAACATGAGAATGGAATATGATATAGGAACCAAAAAATTGTCAGCATATAGAAAATAGAAGAAAATGACTCATTTTTAAGGCTAGATAACTTTGATACCAAAGCCAAATAGGAAAGCCTGAGAATATATTTTTCTATATATCCATTCTCACTCATAAATATAGAGGTAAAAATCTAAACAAAACTTAGCAAATTACCTATATCTCTATTTGCATTTATGCATAGATATATAGCTATAAAGATACCTAGATGTAAAGGTATAGAGAGTTAATTGGCTTAAGCCAGCAATGCAAGCATGGTTTAACAATAGAAAATCTGTTAATGTCTTAATGTATGCCCCCATAAAAATAGAATAAAGGAGGTAACACTTATGATTAGATAATATATTCAATAAAATTCAACCTGTGTTTTTGATTTTTTGATTAAACAACACCATAAACAAACAACAACAAGAAAAAACTTCATTTGAAATAGAAGGGACTTGATATTTGATAAAGGTGACACTGCATCAGTGAGAGTTTTAATTTCCTAGCTGCTGAAACATACAATGGGTTGGAACTTATGGGTGCACAGTTTCAGAGGCTAGAAGGCTTGCTTTCTTCCAGGGCTGGTATCTTCTGACTGACCAGCAATCTTCAGGGTTCCTTGGATCTTCTCTCACATGGCAATGCACATGGCAGCATCTTCTCCTTTCTCTTCTGGGTTTCATTGTCTTCCAGCTTCTGGCTGCTCCTCTTGGCTTCTCCTTCTGTGTCCAACTTTCTTTACTTATAAGGACTTCAGGCGTATTAGATTAAGGCCCACCTCATTCAATTTGTACTCACCTTAACAAATAATATCTTCAAAGTTTCTATTTACAAACGGGTTCACACCGACAAGACCAGGAGTTGCCACCTGAGCATGCCTTTTGTGGGGAACGTAATTCAATTCCCAAGAATGGGGAAAGATCTGACTTTTAAATAAATGCTTCTAGGACAATTGGATGTTCCATATATAAACTTAAAACTGAATCCCTGTTTCATAATATACAAAAAATAACATGTTCCGAGTGGATTAAAGCATAATTTGGTCTTATTTAGTAATAGTGAATATTGCATATTTTAGGGTCCCAAAATACTATTATTAATTATATACTCAGAATAAAATCTTCCACAAGTTTATACAAAGAAATGTACAAAAATATTCATGTTTTTGTAATAAACCAAAAAGAAAAAATGAAAGCAATATCCATTAACAGAAATCTCTACAAATAAAATTTTGATTTTTTCATAAGATGAAATAATAACAGCAGTGAAAATGAACAAAGGAAGCTGCAAGTTATCATTTCAATAATGTCACACACATAAAAATGACCCAAAGGAAAATAACTTACAAAAGAATAATGTAGTAAAAATGCAATTTACATAAAGTAAAAAACCTTCTGAAAAATAAAATACATTTGGGGAGGAGGTAAATACATACGCTTGTTCGCATGGAAAAGATAAATAGCAATACCAGGATGGGGTTATCATTATTGCTGATCACAAATATTTATTTATTGAACCTTCTAAGCACTTAGAAGGTCTGTGCTTTCTCATGCCCATTAAGTAAATTGAGTCATATTGTCTGTTCCAGTCAATGAGCTGATAGTGGAAGTAAAACGTGTTATCCCAAGCAATGCATTTAGTTGTTGGAGTGAGACTGACTGGAGATTTCACACTTTTTTTCCTAGCATCTAGACTATCAAAGTTCAAGATGGTGGCTGTTCCATTATACTGGGTCCTTGAGTATCTTATCACATGGTCATGTAGCATGACCAAGAAATAAACTGTTGTTTCACATGACCATGATTTGGAGGATAGTTTCTTGTCTATCTTACTCAGACTGATACACAGGTTATGCTTACCTCTAATATGAATGTAGAGAGTTAAACAGTGGGAATCAGCTATTACTTCAGAGTTTAATTCCTCAAGAAGAATTGGGAATAAAGAAGTTTTCATTGTTTTTCTGAATTATTTTTGGTTTTATTGAAATATTTAATGGAAAAATAACAAAATAAAATAGTCAGCATATCCAGCTTTTTTAAAAAATGTTGAGAAGAGGTGGATTGTTTTGTGTGTTGCAAGTGAGAATGACCATGGTTTTGAAATGAACATTTCTGGCATACTTTAAAACTCTTCTCTATACTCTTTCCTTTTTCTCATTTTCCTTTACCTCTCATCCAATCCCATTCCCCTCCTTCCTCACACCATCTCCTGCATTCAAGAGACTTCAAAGTAAGCTTTGTGCTACATTATGAGACAGGACATTCTGTCCACAACACTTGGTCCAGGAACATGTGTGGTTAGACTACTGCATCAGAGCCCATGCAATTTCAGAACAATTGTAGCAAAAACCTATTACAAGATACATAATGATAACGATGCTGATTCCTAAATAGTACATAACTGAAAGAAATTTCTAATGAAAATTTTAGTATGCCTCAGAGAGATCCTTAGGAGATATTAGTCCCATTCCTTAATAACATTGCATAACTATATCCCTTATTATTGGTAAAAATATAACATGTCTAAAAGCTCTCCAAGAAATAACAAAAGCAGAGAAAATCTGTTGATAATACAACTACATTTGAGGAGATGAACAGATTTTAAAAACCAAAAGAAGTTTTAAGTCATGAAACTCATTCCTTTACTCTGTCCATCAAATTAACGTTAATTACTTGCTTCCTACCCAGAACACTTCAATTTATTTTTATAGTATTACATTATTGTGGCATCTGAACTGAATAAATATTACTCTCTGGTAAATTGAGAAAGAAATTAATGTAATAACCCTCTTCAAGGAGAAGAGATGAAGGCAGTTATATAACCCATTAATTAATCATATTTATTAGATTCTCATGAGGAACATTTATTTTAAAAATCAATACTTTTTCCCAATTGCTTATGCACAGTTGCTCAGAAATTACGTATAGTCTGTATGGCAGATTATGCCACAGGAAGCACTGACAGAACATAGTAGGTAAGTGCTTAACTTTTGGAATCTTCTCTATCACTTACTTGCTATATAACCTTAAGACAACTATCTTTTCACACCACATAAGAAACAATAATCCATGCAGGTGTGACGGTGATTTAATAGGTGACAAGTGCTTATCATGGAAGCCATCACATAACAAGTGCTTAATAAATGACATCATCCTCTTCTTCATCATCAATGTCATCATTATCATCATCATCGGCATCATCATCATAAGACCTGATCCTTAAATGATCTTATGAATTACATGCTGTTATCCCTATTTTACCATTAAGGAAATTGAGACACTCAAGTGTTAAGTAACTTGTCCAATTTCATACAGATATAAAGAGAAAATACTAGAACTGTCAAGTTCTATATCTTTGTAGAGCCATATTGTATCTAAAACTGTGAGTAGCACTTTTTGAGTAATATATGCAAATTCAAATATATGCAAATGAATTCAATAAGTATCACTTCCTGAGAAAAATCTGTGGCCATTTATCCCAAACTTTGATTGGTAATTTCTTTAATTTTTATTTATCAATAAAGATAAATAAACATAAATAAAAGGTAGAAATATTATTTCCCAGTTTCCTCAATCTCAATTATCAGCTGCATTACTTTAAATCTATAATTTAAGTAACTGGATATCAGTAAAAAGAAAAAATAAAAACAAGGAGACCTTCAATCCAATGTTGGATAGTTCCCCAAATTAAATTTTGTGCCAGTGCCTGAATGTACCAATGCATCTTCTGTGTTGTGTGTCTGAGTCATTCACTCTTTTGTTATACATTGAATAAATATTACGTGTCTACTGAGTGCATGGATGTCTACAAGGACCTGAGCATACAAAGACCTCATCCTTACCTTAGAAAAGCTAACCTTCATCCTTTCCTTAGAAAACCTCATCTTCTAAAGCAAGTATGCAAATACCGAACCAGCAATCGCAATAGAACTTAATAACCATGTAATAGAGGTAAGCAATGTGTTCAGCTTCCAAGTGGATGTCTAAATAGGTGCTAAAGTATATTTGCAGAATATTATGCAGAAAGACATAGAGATAAGAAATAAAATGATGTTTTTAGGGAAGGGTAAAAAATCAAGTGGTTGAGAGTGTGGACTAATGGTGAAAGCTGACGTGAAATATATTCTAGATCCCATGTCAGGTCACTTCAAATTTAAGGTCATGGAATAAAAGATTTTAGGATTAAGAGTGAGTGACATGTCTAGATTTACATTTAGAAAATTCACTACGGTTATAGTCTGCAGGATGGCAAGCCTGAGTACCTCCTTCCAGTCATTCGTGCAACCCTTTATTCATTCATTCATATTTATAGTCAAAACGTGTTTTGCTCACTGATGGTATGTCGGGGAATGTAACACATGATGAAGGTACAGTGAGGAACAAAACAAAGTTTCATCCTCTCTCTTCCCCAGCCCCCTCTTTCTCCCTTCCTGTCTCCTACAGAGTTTATTGAGGTGTCAGAGACTGATAGTAAACAAAGACAAATAATAAACAAAATGATCACATACAGTAGTTAGAAATTCAAAGTTTTACACTACAACTAACCTAAAAATAGTTGACTATGCTAAACAATTAATGTCAGCACTCTATTATAGTCAACCCTTTCATCACAGCTAATCCTAATCCAAGGTCTGGTGTCCTACTTTGGCAATTTTGGAAACTTCAGATCAGCTAGATAGAGGTTAACAACACCAAATTTGCCCGAAGAGATTTGCAGCAAAGCTTCATTTCAATAATTTATAACAAGGACTGAATATATGCACCACCTGGTAAGCAAATTTTCTTTCCATTTGGGAAACTGATCTAGTAAGGTGAATTAAAGCAGAAAAATTTGCTTGATGAATTTGGGATCTGAACTTAGGTCAAGTGGCCTAAAACAGTCATCCATCAAGCAGCAGAGGTCTTGAGACATCCCATCTGTTCTAAATAGATATGGCTGCCCATTGAGGGAACATCACTGTTGGCTGATGAGGACACCTTCTCTACTGGACAGTGTTAAAGAGACAATGACAATTTCTTACCTGCTAAATTTCATATTCCTAGAACCCATGGGGACCATCGGATTTCAGTTTGTATTTGTCATTACAGCATCTTCCTTTCCACATTTCAACCCATAATTCCTCAAGATAACAGATTATTTTTCATAGATTACAATTTATGTTGGCTGCTCTGTGAAGACATATAGAGGTGCATTTTAATCTCACCTCTAATTTTCCTTTGAGATACTTTTCTATAGGCTGAACAGCATGGATTGGAAGCTGATCTTACCCATGCAGTTCAAAGGAAGTCTTAAAAATTCCTGTCATAGACAGTAACAATACCGGCCTTGTCCTATCCTGAGTGCCCTATCATAATATCAGGGCAATTACCTTTCTAAAAAAGAATAAACTCCCATATATACAAATTCCCACCCCCACACCATCTTGTTAAATTGAAAGCAAGGCTGTAACTTTCTATCCCAGCTGACACCCTGCATTACTTACATGGGTGGCATGTTGGCAGTGCTTCTCAAACTTAATTTGTATATGATTAGCTAGGGATCTTGTTATAATGAAGATTCAGTAGGGCTGGGGTGAGGCCTGACATTCCACATTTATAACAAACAACAGTTGTGCTACTCTGGAGACCACACTTAGCAAGTGTGTGGGGACTTTGTAACTAACAGCAGCTCTGAATAATGCTTTTTGTAGGTTTCACAGTAGCAATGGCTCACACCAGGGAACTTCTATATTGATGGTTCTCACAGTTTAGTTTCCCTTCAGCAGACCCTACTATGAGCTTTTCACTTGAGTTCATGGTGCCTCTTTCTTTGCCTCTTTGAAAAGTTTCTTTGAGCAGTTGCACAGCTCACGACAGCATGAATTGTTAAAAGCCTGGGGCACTGCCATTTAAATGCCAATAAGTGTGGTCAATTTTCTTAAATTATAGAAAACCTCTCTCTCCTCATTTGGAAAGTGGATAAGATGATAATAATAGCAATAATATCTAACTCTTAGGAGTGCTAGGATTATTGAGACGATACATGTAGAATTCCTAATGTATATCCTTCAATACATACAATTTGTTGTTATTTATATTATTATTATTTCACTTTGTACTATCTCATAGAATTATTATCATACCTTCCCCTTTCTGCTTTTCTGAATTCTAAATCATCTTGTCCAACTCACCTTAGTTTGAGGTAAGGTTTAATTCCCTAATAAGCCTATCCAAAAGGCTTATAGTGTGGTATCTGCTATTATTTCTTAGCAATGTCTGAACTCAGATTTTGATGGAACGTGGCCAGAGCCACAGAATCTTCCTGATAGTCTTGTCACACCCAAAAGCTTAGGGTGTCCATATAGATTGAATTACAGAAATCCCATAATTTTCCAAGGTGATTATATAACACAAATCTAATATACTTTTAAGTTACATAGAAAAACTCAATTCTATGTTTAGAGCGAAACCATCATTCAAGTACATGTTTGACAGCTGCTAGGCAGTAGCTCAATGTTTAAGTGAGAGAGGTGAGTTAGCACGAGATAATTCTGTTTGTTAGAGTGTTTGACTTTGATTAAGTGGATGTTTTTTCCTGTATTTAGTGGCTAAGAAAGAATGTCAGGAATGGCTTAATTAATCCTTGAAACTTGTCGATTTTACCCTCCGCTGGATAGGCACTAAGAATTTGTATTTAATAAAACTCTTTTCTCTTATATCCCCTGCTGATTTCTGCAGGAGACTTACCTAACCCAGTAATTCAATTTCTAATTTTAAAATTATGTATAACCAACATCTAGGTGAATCCTATGAATAGGTATCTCCAGGTGCAGGAACAAAGAGTTGTCTTTCCATTTAGCCGCAAAGCACACTTTTGATCTCACCATGGGCAATCTGAAGTTCACAGATTTGCTTATCTATGTACTTAATAGATTACACTTCATCCTGAGAAAAGAACATAATAGGAAACACACATTGACATTCTTCAACATTTTAGAAAGCATAATATTTTATTTTAAAATTGTCAGTTCCTTTTGGTCACAACTGTTTCTGGTAAGTACATTGGTTCTTTTCTTAAATAAGCAATACATCCTCAGAAACTGAGATATTCCCCATCTAAGGTAATAATCTACAGTCTTAACTTTCTAAGAAGAATGGCAGAAAAGAAATATATTAAATAAGAGATTTTTAGAATTTAGGCCAGGAGGGGTAAAATTGGCTTGATTCATGCAGTAAGTTAGGCAGTTCTACAGTAACTGACTTTACTGTCCGAAGTTTCCTCTCTGAATTTCTGGACAACTGATGAAATACAGAAAACTGTCACCTCAATCACCGGCAAGCAGCCCAAAAAGTGCCTTTTTTTGGTCCCCACTTCTGAGCCAGATTTATACAAAATCAGAGCAGCAAATGAACCCACGGAGAGGAATTTGGCATAGCTGGGACTGTGTTGTGATAGCAAGAGAGGGGTCCTCACCTTCTCTTATTATGTGAGTGTGAAGCTTGCCTTTGGCTCTTACGGCACCCAGCATCCATCTTGTGGCAATGACTGACTGCTCTGGGCAGACTGCAGGCTGATGCAGTGCCACAAGTATGGCCATTGCAGACTCTCACGTGTCCCTCAGCTCTAGCCAACTAACCACCCAAGGCTGCTTTGGACATTTTATTTACTAAGGACATTTTAGAGCCATTTTAGAACAACATCCAACAATTAGTACCGTATTTGTCACAATTGAATACTCAGCATATACACAGGACAGGTTTTTTGTTTGTTTGTTTGTTTTTTACTAGAAAAGTTGTAGAATTACAGGAAGATCATGCAGAAAGTATAGCATTCCACACACCAACCTCACACACACAGGTTTCCCTATTATTAACACATTGTTTTAGTGTGGTATTTTGCTACAATTGATGAAACAATATTATTGTAATTATACTATTAACTCTAGCCCATAGTTTATATTAGGGTTTATATTAGGGTTCACTAATATAAATATGTGTTGTAGTTCTGTGGTGGTTCTTTAAATTATTATTTTCATTTCAAGTACCATATATTCATCTAAAATTTTTTAAAGGGCTGCTTTTTGAAACAAATTTATCTTAATTGAAATAGCCATCCATTGTAGGTTCTCCAATCATTTAAATGACTGCATGTCTTTTTCATAGAAGTATTACCGCATTTTACGATGTTTTGACCAACACTTCTCCTTAAGTCCACTATAAATATCATTATTCATTCCCAGAGAGAAATGATTCCAGCATCACTGAAAAAAATTGTCAGTTATGCCTGTGATTGTGTAGGTACACACACAGATGGCTTAACTTTTTTTGACAGATTTGTCTACTGTAAGGATTCAAAAATGATCCAGTTGGTGCATTTGTCAACATGGCCTATGCGTCAAATGTTGTCAAGCTCAGCTTAAAATGAATGCACTTTCTTAGCATCACTAACAGCTATCTTAATAAAGCTGTCAACATTGCCAAATATAGCTTGTTGTTGTTTGAGAAATTGAGGTCACATAAGGACTTATACGTCTGGAAACAGAGGAATATACCACATGGTCCATTAAATAAATTTGCTGCTTTCTTATTTCATTCTTAATAAATTAGCTTTAAGTATTCTCAGTTTCTTCCACCCTCAAAAACCCAAAATTATGAGAAAGAAGTTTGTGACATTGCCTGTAAGAATTTTAATCTTATGTATGTTCAGCACTTTAGTATTAGATGTTGTGCTTTCCTGAGTTCTTTACAAATTGTGCAGTTCACATATTTTCTTTTCTCCAAAGCTTACACACACACACATTAACTCTAAGTGATTATATGCTATTTAATAGAGTGGTTTCTCCCATATGATCAAACTATTCAGCACTTACTATACAGCTTTTAACATATCAACTTGCACTTGTTCTATATTATCTTTTATATTTTCTGTCATTATTTCAAATATATATTTTTTTATTGACAACAAGATTAAAAATGAATTGCAGTGGTTGTCTTCTGCAATTTTTCTGTATTCCCCAAACAGTGAAAGATTATTGAACACAGAGGAAGTACGAGTTCAAAAAATAAAAAGTAAACCCAAATGTATTTATAGAATGTCTCTATGTGTCGTGGAAGATATGATTCTCCAAAGGCAACTATTTTTAATACTGTCCTACATATCATTTAGGAATACACACACACGTGCATATACATATATTACACATAACCTTGCAAAAATTTATTAACAAGATCGTTTAATACATGCAATTATATTTCTGGATTTAAATAAACAGTTGATTTTCCATGTCAGTACATGCATACCGACTTCATACTTTTTAATATCTTCAAAATATTATATTCTGTCAATGTATCATAATTTATTTAACCAGCTCACTATCAGTGATCATTTGTTTCCAGGTATTTTTGCTGCTATAAACAAAGCTATAAAATGAAGATCCTTGTACATATATCATGGAATAATTTTACACAGGTATCTGTAGGGAAAATTCCTAATTCATAGAATTGCTGCCTCAAACAGTATGAGCATTTCTCAATTTGTGAATATTGCTTCCTTGTCCTCCATAACAGTTACACTAATTTAAATGTTTATGGCGATCATACTAACTGGTGCCCAACTAATAAGTGAAAATTAGTAGGAAATTGCTCTCAAATTTCTTTCAGATTTCTGAATGTTCAAATCAGGATTTAAGAGCACACACACATAACTTCTGTCTCTCAGGTTGAACTCCAGCAGTGTGCCTCTAAAGCCCATGATTTTACCCACTATACTATCCTGTTTTTTCATCTTTTCACTCACTCCACACATGCCCACCGAGAAGATATAGGGTGTCTGATAATCATTATGTGCTAAGCTAAGGATATTCAGATCTTGGTCCTAGAGATAGGACAGTGGAGGCTGGAACATGTCCATGGGACTGTTATATTCAAATACAAAAAAATGTGAGAGCATGTGGTAGGTTAAGAGAAATGTCGGTGGTTGAGCTTGACTGACATTTCAAGTACGAAAGAAGTTGTGGCCAGATATATGACTGGAAAGGTAAGAGCTGTAAGAGCTGTTGATGTCTAATATTAGTCATTAAATATAAATTATGAAATGGTAAACAATTCCCTCTTTTTGCATTTCTATGTTACAGTCATATTCTCAATCTAGAGGAATGACCTCCTCTAGAAAAACCGTCTTGACCACTTTGACTGTGGTGGGTCCCCTCAAAGCACCTTACCTTGGGGAAATCCTTTTCAGAGTACCTCTCCTGGTTTGTGGAAACCCATCTCCTTCTAGACTAGACTATCAGGATTGAGGGACATATGTGGTCACGTTTCTCTTTGGATCCACAGTAGGAAGGTCAAAGTGCCACGAAAGTATTTAGCTCTTTATTTTATTCTCTCTGACTCTCTCTGATAACAAGATATTTCCTAAAGTCTCAGTTGCCTTAGTCCCATGATAAAACATTGTTTAATAAGAAAAAAAGGATCTCTCTTTTGCTACTAAATTTTTTTGTCATAGAAGTATCAATGAGTAAAAATATACAATGTATTTACTTTTCCCAATCATACAAAGAAAGATAGTAAAGGTTAAATAGAGGCCAAGAAAATGTTCAGTTCCTAAAATACCTAACCCTTTGAATTTAATAAAATGTATTACTTTTCACGTATAAAATAAAGCAATCATAACAGGTTATAAGTCAAATGTTTTTTGATAGAGAAACTGAGGTTGAAAGTGCTTCTCTAAAAGATTATTTCTTGGTGCATCATTAACCAGTTTGCTCTCTTACTCATTGATTCCTAAAGTGAATAACATATACCAAATAATTGGTGTCTGGAGAAAAAGAATCTACCCCTAGATATAATCATCCAAATCTCAAATAAATCCAAGGTTGCAATATGAATTAAATTGTCTATTGGCCAGAAAGAGTCACGTTTTCAGGTATTATGAACAAATATAATTTTCAATAGTTTTCTTCTGCCTTTCAGGTTGAATTTAATTGTCTTCTGCAGTGTATTTATTACAAGCTTCAGAAACATAAAAATAATTCCAGTTTATTATCTTTTCCTACTTTTCTAATGCTTCTTACTAGAAATTTCACCTCTCTGTGTTTTAGTTGCTTTTCTCTTGGTCTTCTATGATAATGTCTCAGGAGATGAGTCCTAGATCATTTGTAATCTGTGCCAGCCTTCACCGAACTTCCAAGCTCTGGAGACATCTTTGTGGACTAGAGACTTGAATTGTATTTAGCCTGTTACCTCCAGCTGATTTTTGTGTTGACTTGACATATCCTGCCTTTTATAATGTGATATTTTCAATGTTTCTGTTGAACTGTTTGTTAAGACAAGGAACTGACTCTCCTGACATTTTTTCTTTTTTCTTTTTTTTTTTTCAGGCACACAAACATAATCACAGAGTTAACAATTTGATTCTCAGAGGCCTCATTTCAGTTTAGCTGACCAGTGTACATATATCTCTCCTTTACTAGTACTCCTTTGTAATCTTCTATCTCTATAATATGTTACCCCCTAAAGGTTTGCCAAGAAGGGTCATTAAGTGATAAAGGGCTGCAAACATGGGTATGACTTGGGTTTCTGATATATTTCTTTAGCTGTAAGATGCTACCTAGAGAATTGTAGCACTAGAAAGGGCCAGCAAACATGCAGAATCAACAGCTTCATTTTACAGGTAAGTATTTGTACAGAGTCACCTAGCTGATTCACGGCCGAGCTGTGAACAAGATCCCAGGATGCCAGATTCGCCGCCACTTCCACCAGACCTTATAGCCTCTCTCTTCAGATGTGCCTCTTGGAATATGTGACCACCATTCATACCCATGTTTACAGAAATCCAAAGAAAGGCAGGATCCAGCCCCACTTCTCTATAAATAAGCTGGAAGAAAGATAGGTATTCCTGTTCTCATCTGTTACATAACCTGAGTGTGACCAGTCAAATGGCCCTGTCTGATTCTTGAGGGAATGAAGCAAAAGGAAGGGTCAATGGAGGCTTTTTATGGCCTCTTGGTTGACTGGAGCATCCAGTGGTATCACGACAAGGCTCCAGAATAGAGGATTCTGGCAACAGGAATAACTGGAAGTGATGCCAGTTGGAAATAGCAGCCAGCCGTTGGTGATGCCTTGGGTCTTGGTGTAGCCTTTTTCCAGCCTTCCTGTAGATTCTGTGAGATATCCCAAACACCTCCAATAAACTCAACCAGGGTCCATTTTGGTATTTTTGACTAATAGAGCAGCTATAATATACCCATTAGCAATGCTTTGCTAACTTTCTAGGCACAAAGGCAATTTTTCTTCCCTCTTGTCTCTTGTCAGATCTCATTTTTTAATTCAAATTAAATTTCTTGAGCTAATCCCACAGTACCTAATATTAATCATTGTGATAACAATTGTTGAAAGAAGAATTAAAGAAATAAAGAAGGGAGGAAGGAGAGAAATGGTGAGAGAAGGAAAGGAAAACAGGGAAGTAGGAAGGAAGATCTTCCCCATCCTCTCATTCCTGTAGCAAATCTCTCAGTCGGCAGCTCTGTTCCAGTTGCTCCTCATTTTTTTAAGATCATGTTTCATCCTTTATCCTTTCATTATCTTCAGTCTTTTACTCCTTTGGTCCCTTTCCTATATACTTCAAATACATTCAGTTCTTATCCCTTTCTTAAAAAAATATGTATTTCATTAGCTTATTTCTCTCTTAAATTACTGCTTTATGTTTTCTCCCTTACAATCCCAAATTCTTAAACTATTAACAAATATTTCCAATTTAAATCTTAATCTTCTGCAATCTGACTTTTATCCCTACTATTCATCCATTTTTAAATTATTCATCATATATTTTTATATATTTTTTGGGTACCTACTATGATTCAGACATAGTTCTAGACATTGGAAACACAGTATCATTGCTTCTTTGATGTTTATCCTGGACAGAAAAAGCAAATAAAAAATAAACAAGAAAATACAGAGAAATGGCTTTAGAGAAGTAAAACTGGATGGCCATTCCTGATTGAGTAGTCAAAAAAGGCCTGTGTGATGCGATGAATCATAAGCTGTGTGTGGTGTACTTTGTGTGATATGGAAATGCCTCATAGGGAGTTGCTTGTAGAATCCATGAACGCATGTATAAGACTATTGAAGTCATCCAAGAACGTGTGGTTTCTTGGTCAAGGATGATAGTAGTTGGGATAGTGAGAAGTCAAGGGATTTAGGGTATGTTTCTTATACAAAATCCTCAGAACTTGCTATAGGATTGATTGGAAGGGTTCAATTATATATTTTGCCAAAACCTATAAAATTGTGCTGTGCAAAGTGTAAACTATAATGTAAACTATAGACCATGGTTAGTAGCAATGCTTCAATATGGAAGGGTTCAATTTTATATTCTTGGTCAAGGATGATAGTAGTTGGGATAGTGAGAAGTCAAGGAATTTAGGGTATGTTTCTTATACAAAATCCTCAGAACTTGCTATAGGATTGATTGGAAGGGTTCAAGAGGGAAAGGGTTAAATCAAAATTACTGCTGAACATATGAATTGAGGAATGGGTGAATATAGACTTGTTGTAAATTAAGATTGGTGAGGCTTGTGGAGAAAAACATACAGATGGCAGACAGAGCACAAAGAAATCAAAGGTTCTGTTTTGGATATGATGTTTGAGGAGCCTTTCAGACATCCAAGTAAATACATCAAATTAGCAATTTGGCAATTTTAAAATAAAGATACAATTTTGAGAATCATTAGGATATAAATGACATACAAACCTAAAAGCCTAGATATGATTATTTAGGAATAAAAAGTAAGCAGAAAAGGGAAAGGGGACAAAACCAAATTCTGGGTACATTCTTATATTTATTTCAAGTAAAGGAGGGAGATCCTGCAAAGAAGTCTGAGAAAGAGCAGCCATTGAGGGAGGGGAAATAAGAGATGAGCGTGGGATCAAAGAAGTTGATAGAAGAAAGAAGAAGTAGTCAGCTGTGTGGAAATCTAATGAAAATTCAAATAAGAGACCAAAAAAAGTAACCATTGGAATTAGCAACACCCAGATCATTGGTGGCCTGCATCATTAATCCATCCATTAATGGTCTTCAGTAGCACACTCTCAGTGGAGTGGTATGGAGGAAAGTCTGATTGGACTGGCCTGAGGAGAGATTAAAAGATGAATAAGTAGGGACAGCAACTTATTACCAAGAAAACGGGTAGGTTTTTCAAGATGTGTTTCTGTGAAGAGAAAATAAAATGGGGCAGTAACTGGAGGGAGCTGCGTCACTATTCGTGTACCTCCTTAATTTAAAGCATCGATGTCCTCCTAACCCTACTGCAGCTTTCTTCTAGTATCACTTCACTTTCAGGGCTTTGCAGTGTTGTGTGTGCAGACTCTTCCTGAATGATGATTTCATTCATTTTGATTACTATGGCGAGTTCATACAATTAATTCATATACTTGATTCCAGCTGCTGCCTTTCATCTAAACATGAAAGTCCCACAGCCCTTCGAGTGTAACAAAATCACGTTGAACTCATCATCCCCCAATAAAATTAAAATCTGTCATAATCCTATATCAATTCTCTTCTTCATAATACTATCATTCACCCAGCTGTTTCTTCTTAACATCAGAAATCGTGTTACTGTCACATTAAATAAGCCTAACGCAAAGGATGTATTCAGAAGGAACCTCATTTTTGTCCCTCTCTATCTTTATAAACTTGCTTGATGTGGTTAGTCCCTTGTACATTCTGGTCATTCTTAGATCACTATCACTGCTTCACCTTAGCAATTGGAATGCTGGTCCTGCATAACAGTAAAAACTTAAAACATGCTTTAGAGCTGATACTGCTTCTCCCCTCCCACAGCTCAGGTCAGGCACAGAAAAGCCTCCAGTCAGGGAAGGGACTATGGTCACCTTGCAGTCTCTTTCCATGCCTTTTGTTTTTAGTCTTCCTCCTCAACCCCCAACTTATCTACTTTTTCTAACTTCTGAAGTGTTATTGCCTAGGGAAGGATGTTGGACAGGAGTAAAGAGGTAGCAAGAAATTTCTTACTAATTGGTATAGTTAAGAGATGGCATCACATACCTTGGGCCTTTCAGGGGCTTAAACTCTCTCAGGAAACTTTTAATATTTTTTTTCCAGCCACCCCAGCCATGACTCAGTAACTCTCATTGTAGTTTCCTTGATGAGGGAAAATGGGTGTAAAATATTCTGACTTGTTGCTCCTAGCTCCATTCGTAAGAATCCAGCAGTTTTTAGACAGATCTTGTGTTGTCTGTAGCTGTATCTACTCCAGAAAAACATGCTTTTAAACTTAATCCATTCCTGTAGATGTGAACCCATTGTAAGTAGGACCTTTTGATAAGGTTACTTCAGTTAAGAGTGGCCCATCTCAATCAGGATAGAGTCCTTCATAAGCAGAATGAAATTCAGACAGAGGGAGAGAAAGCCACAAGAAGCCACCAGAAACTGAAATTCAGCAGATTCCAGAAGAGAATATAGAGGTCAGGGGAGGCCTCCATGTGCATTGCCATGTGACAGAGGTGGCTAGGACCAAGGATGCTGGCAGCCAGCCCCAGAAGACCAGTCTTCTGGACGAAGCATCGCCTTGATGACACCTTGGTTTGTGCTTTCTTTTGTCTTCAAAATCATGATCTAATAAATTCCCATTTTTTAAGCCAACTACTTGCATGGTGTTTGCCTGAGCATCCTAGGAAACTAAAACAGGTCTTAAAGCAGTGCTTTCTCTTGTGTGGCCCATATCCTTGCCATGAAAAATATTCTAATGATTTGCCTGACAAACCCTGGAAATGACAGCTCATTCCCAACTCAGCAATTTCACTTTTGTTCAGAGAAAGCCAACTTATCTCTGAAACTTTATATATTTTAACTTAAGAATCAGACAACTGATCCTGTAGGGTCTAAAACTTCAGGACTTCAGGAGACAGATATCAAACTCTCTATTTGATCCTAGTGAAGCATCTCACAATAGACTTGAGGTTAGAAGCCTGCACCCTCCATATATACACATCTTAGTGACAAGGACAGTGGTGTGGGGGGATTATAATACATTCCAGAAATCATCCTTGAAAGTCCTTTCCTCCAACAATCCCTGCCACTTTTATGTCTGAGATGTGCATAAAGAGTTCAAAAGTCATGTAACCTTTCTCAGATAAAGTCTTAGAAATTGTGTACCTCTAGCACCTTACTGGGACAGGGTTCTTTATTGTATCTTGGTGCCTCAACAAACACTTGTCTCTAACATTCTCCCATGTCCTTTTCTGTAATGTCAAAGTGCTCAGTTCTTTGGAGTCCTTTTCACTCTGAACATTCTCTGAGCCTTTTAATTTTTTTAAAGAAGCTTTAGATTACATAAATGTTACATTAAAAATATAGGGGATACGAATATTCTTGCTGTCCTGATTTTGTGATAATCACAGGGTAGACTAAACATTTGCTATATTAGAAACCATCCATGTGGCTCCAGACTTAGTTTTTCTCCCTAGGTCTGATTTTTAGAATGCTGGTGATAAACCAAGCCTGATTTTTTATATGACCATCCTGTATGGGAAATGACTGTAACTCTCGGCATCTTTGGTCAACCTTAAGAGATATAGCAGGGGGGCGGATGTGGCTCAAATGGTTGGGCATCCGTCTCCCATATGGAAGGACCTGGGTTCGATCCCTGAAACTTCCCAGTAAAAATTTAAAAAAGGAAAATATAGGAGTCATGCAGGCCTCCAGGCCCCATGAGTGGGTGAACCCCCCAGGCCCCGTGCAAGGGTGTGCCATCAGGCCCCGCTGATCCATGCAGCAAGATGATGACATAACAGGAGAGTG
>JAQZBX010009329.1:0-46309 GCA_029593785.1 Cabassous unicinctus
CTGGTAGCTGAGTCTAGAACATGATCCTTTAAGACTTTTCAATTGTATTGTAAGCTTACATTTCACTCAATTAACTCCCTTCTTGATTAAAATACCTAGAATAGTTTCTATTTCATATACTGACCCCTTACTCTATTTCCTACATTTATTGCTTACCGGCATTATCTCCAAACTATATAACTTGCTACAAAAATATCCCCACCTAAGTCTAGCCTCTCCTGGATTCCTAAAAATCAGATGGAAATATGTCATACTTCTGCTAAAAGTTCCCAGTGGTAATTCATTTTTAAAAGATAAAGTCCAAATTCCTAAGTTTTTGAAACTGGAACCATGACTGAGAGATTTTGAAGGTAGGGGGCAGATAATATTCATAATTTTTTCTCCAGAATTTTGCAAGCTTCTTTTCACAGGATCAGTGGTCAAGAAACAATTTGGATGAACATATTGAGAACTTTATTATTGCTTAGATCAATGCATAGGTGAATGGAAGGATAATGACAAGATAGAGGATAAACCTGGGTAACTATATGAACTTACATATGTTCCTGTATCTTTATGACATTTCTTTATATAATATAGTTGGTTTCCATTATACAACAGTGATGGGAGATGAGTAAAATAAATATAAAAAGCATTCCTTGAACACTATATGAACTTATGAAATAATAATTAATGTATTTATATTGTCAATTATACAAAGTGATTTCATGGGGGTTAACTCATATAATCCTCATAACAATGAATATGGCTAATTTTACTGTTATTTTAATCCTAAATTTTTATGTGTAGAATCTCAAGCAGAACAAAATAAAGTGATTGTCCATGATACATAACAAACCTAGATTTGGAGCACATTTTGGTTTTTTTAATTCTGAAAAATCATATTCTTTTGGCAATGCATCAGCTCTCAGTGTATCTTATAACAACATGTCTCTATTTTTCCTTATAATAATAATGTGATATACATATTGGAAGCATTCCCAATATAAATATTTTTACATATGCTGATTTTTTCAAGTATTTCAAGAAAATACTGTAAGAGATTCACTGCCATTAATTATGCATTAGGTGAATTCATTATATCATTATGAATTGTACCTGGAATTTTCATTATTAATAACCATATTAGTAATTTATACATATAGTTATATTCTTTATTCCATCACCTAGAGAGTTTTCATTTACAACTGTTTGTTTTTGTTTTTTTTTTACCGGGAGGTCCTAGGGATCGAACACAGTTCCCTCCATATGGGAGACGGACATCCAACTATTTGAGCCACATCCGCCCTCCTACAACTGGTTTTATCTCTGGTAACCTTATTTAGTTGGTAGCACTTGGGTTAGAAAACTTATTCATTAAATAAAATTACATAAATAAAATAACTGGAATTCCTAAAATATTTAGAGGAATTACTTTGGCATATTTAATAGAAGATGGAAAGGGTGGATGCCACTTATTCTCCACTGAGCCAGACACAAAGGCCAAAATTGTCTTTGGACCACTGATAAACATTACCAAAAAGTATTTTGAAGAATAAAAGAAATTTACTTAGAAGAAGTAATGCAGATTATACAATGGAAGATGGAAAGAGATTAGAATTCACAGTATCTTTATGACAGTCAATTACGAGAAAGCCTAAGGGAAGATCTAGCACATGATCCACTGTGAATAGGAAGTCATGATAGATTTTTAATGAGAAAGGCAAACGCTAATCTGATGACAAAGAAAGGAGTACTATTAGAGAATTTGAGATTCACTTGGGCATCTGGATGGAGATGGTTATATATTTTGACTGTGGATGAAGTTTGTTTTAATATTAAGAGAGAAAGCAAACTAGCTATGTAATAAACCAAGATTGGAAGGAACAAATGTGCAGGTAACTTTACTTTCAGATGCAAGTTTATAATGAAGGCGAATAATCATTTAAAATTACATTTCCATTACTTGATTGGAATGAGATGACTGAAACGTACATTATATGGCCTTACCAATATGAAGACGAGAATGTGCACAAAGCGCTGTAAGAGAAAAGTGATTTGTATGATTAGAATTGCTGAAGGCATAATTGAATTTGCTGATTCACAAGAAAGTGGGTGTGACTTTACCTTGGAATTATATTAATAGGCTATTTCATTAAAAAGTCTAAGGAGAATTTGGCACTTGTAGCTTTCTTTAAATAACTAGTCTGCAATTAAATATGGGTCTTTGATGATGAAAAGCAAAGATCCAGGTTGATAAAGGGACATATTATTTACGTGCTAACCAAGTGTGGCAGAGCAATGAATTGAAAGCAATCAGTTGCCCTGATCTTGTGGGAGTAAGTAGGCTGAGAAGCTGGCATGCAGAGGTGCTCAGATCACAGTGTAATTGCAAATCTTGATTGGATCGGGGATACATATCCCAATGTGCCTGCTAATCCCTCAATGACATCAAAGACTATTTTTCTTAGTTGTGAACAAATCCATGGAGTTATCCTGAAACCTTTCAAAGGGCTTTAGAATAAAATGGAATTTAATCAATCATTGAATGTGCAAATGAGAAAACTTTAAATTTTTCATCACAAGGTCAATAAGGAATAGAAGTCTTGGGGGTGTGCAGGGAAATCCTTTGATACTTACACTTAAAAATAAATATAAAATAGAATTAATGATGTCATGTATTTAGGTGGCTCTCAATCAATGTTTAAAGATTTTAAAAAGAATTGAAACACATGGAAAATATATGGAACTGTAAGGTAGTATACTTTCATAAGAACATGGAAGTTGGCAGGTAAATTGGTAATAGGGAAAAGTAAATAAATCATAGCTAATTTACATATATTTGGTGAAAGGGAAAAAGAGAAAAAATTGTACTGTGTGCAAGGAATCAAAGGAGAGCAAAACAGAAATGGACACAAAGGCTGGAGTGTAATCAGAGGGTAACCTTAGCAATCAGAGCAGCACTCTCCTTAGTTATGTATTGTCTTTTCACTGTCCACAACCACTGAAGCAGAATGTCTGTATTTTTAGATCCCTGTGAATTCTCTTTCCCAGAAGTTAACTTTGTAGTGTTGGAAACTCTGAAATAACCCTGTTCTCAAATTCTCTTTAATTTTCAATCATTCATCATTGCCATTACGTGATTTGCTACTTTAAATTTGCATTTGTAGTCTTTAGAATTACTCAGTTATCTTAGTATCACTTGCCTATGCTTGAGAGTGTTCATTCTCATAATTGGGTTCCTTTTATCATTCCATTTTATGTTTATTAATTATCTGAAATTTCCTATGTTTTGAATATTGATTGACACAAAGATTACACAATATTGGCTTCCTGTTTTAATTGCTCCAAATCAGTTTTGATGAAAAGATATTAGAAACAAAGTATTTCAAAATAAATTCCCCAAATCCACAGGCTCCAATTTACTTTGTAGTTCACCTGGTTTCAAATGAGGTGAGTTTTCTCTTTTCCCCTTGATGTGAGGAACACAGACCAGCTCCTTTTTCTCAAGGATTAATCCACCCTACCGTGTGTCCCGTGGGCATACACAAACACAATTTGATAAGTAATTGCTACTTGGGGTTTCAATCTTTATTTAAAAATTAATCATGATATATTTTAGCTTTTCCTCTTTTGTAGTTACTGAAAAGACTATGTGTGTGGTGTGTATATACATGAATGTGGGTATAATTTATGATATCACTTTATCAAACAGTATGATTTAATTACTCATATATTTGAATGATGCTCATAAACTACAAGTAAGGCATTAATTTTGCAGAGACTGTTTCATTTTTTATACCTGCTTTAAAAAATATATATGACAAATGTAGTATTCTGCATTAAAGAGAGGCTATCAAGCAAAACATGCTGTAGGGGGGAAAAAGTTATGATTCTCAAGTGGAGTGCATATGATATTTATAATTTATAGTATTTATTTATAGTTATAAATACTTTCTACCTGTACAGAATTAAAGATGTCAGGGATACATACTAGTCAATATGAAAAAAATAGGAGGTACCAAAAAATATTAAACAAAGTAATGGAAATGAATCTGTAAATAACTACTTTTGTTAAAATTGAAGCCAAAAATCAACAATAACAAAAATATTGATCTTTTTCTAAAGTCAGACATGAGATTTACTTGTTAACTTTGTAGATAGAATGTATATATAACCAATTGGTTTATCATGTAAGTACATGTTTATAATTATTGTTTCAGAGAGCACCATAACTTGATAACATTTTACCTCATATTCTCACTAAAAAGTTTTCCAAAAAAATCATCAGCCATTTGATTCATTCTGTCTTCTTTGTTAGTATGTGAGTTACGTTTTGTTTGTAAGGGTGGGCCTTCTAGTCATTTGTATATTTAAATATTTTTATATACTGACCAAGTCCACATACACCTCTTTCTACATATGGTGATAACTGCTCCTGAGAAGTTAAGACCACTGAAAACATTGTTTTCAAGCTCAAGAGAGAATTGTTTAAAGTGGCCTAGTTTAAACAGATAACTGTGAATTCAGCAATCACTTATAGGTATGTAATTAAAATATGTAGTTCATGAAGATGTATCCTTGAATTAGACTTATGAGACAACTGAAAATTATTTGGGTTATTTTTAACCAAATCATTCCTATGTCTGTGGCCTTTTATCTTTCCTCAGTTTCTCGTATTTGCTCATAAGGACTTTCGGTAAAAAAGCTCTTCCCACATTATTTTAATACAAGTCCAAACAGGAAGGGAAATTTATAGGGATGGCAAAGCCTGGGCGCTTTCCAATTCAGTTTTCTAAGTTCTCTGGGGTAACAATAGCTGGGTTAAAAATAGTACATAATCACCCAAGTTTTTCAATATGCTTGTTGACAACTTCCGCATTTTGTTCTTGAAGGTAACCTTCAGAAATTTAGAAAAATAGAGTTTGATGGCTAAGATAGGGGAAAATAAGGGGAGAAAGGGGAAAAATTATTCTGCAAGAAATGGGATCAGAAAAGACTTAAAAACTCCAAGAAACAAGGATTACCCTGCCTTGACATAGTGCCTGATAATTTCGTTGGGAAAAAAAAAAATTAGCTCCAAATTTGGCATGATTGATTTTCACAGGACTGCACATAGTGAACAAGAAGTATGACATTAAAATACCCGCAGGGTCATGTCCAGCTGTTTTTACTTGTTTGTTCACTTTGTTTTCAGCAGTTAGCCTAGCTCACAAAGAACGCCAGCCTGCTTCTGAGCAAACACCAGCGTCTGTGAGCCAGCCACCATGGTCGTGCTACTTAATAAATTCAGCCAAAAAGGATTGAGAAGTTCTGTGTTTTAACCCAGCCATTCTCAGTCATGTCTTGAAACATGCTGGTTGATGTGTTTTGTTCATTAGCAAGGTATGTATCAGGATTCATTTGCCGCTACTAATAAAACACCCAGGTTACCAATGAAGTGATTTTTTGATTAAGACATCCTAACTCATATCTCTTAAAAATATATTCTCACATATATGCATATGTATTTATATATCATTTTACAAATAAAAAAAAATAAAAAAATAAAAAGAAAATGAAAATTTTTAGACCTTTTAAATAGTAAATTCTTTAAAATTAAGAAGCTTCAGTGATACGAGTTTGTGTGGAATGCCTTTTTCAAATAAATTTTTGAACCGAAAAAAAAATATATATATATATATATATTCTCAATCACTTAGTATTGAATATGTTTTCACAGGTAGAAATAAAAGGACTAAAAGCTAGCATGCTGAAAACTGGCACCTAACCGCACACTCATTTTGTTTTTGGAAACAAAAAGTCCTGCAGACGAGGCTTACTTACACAAGTGCTTCACACATGTGAACCTCGTCTCTTACGTGTTACAACAGAAAGGGGTCTGAGAACAGCTAACCTAAGCAACTGCTGATGAAAATAAGAAAATCAAATGCCTAAGTGTGTGCAAAGATATATGCGTGTAGGTGTGTGTGGTATGTTTTTAAACTTCCACAGATTTTTCTGTATTGCTTCAGCCGTTATGCTCATTTATGCTCCTAGAACAGTGCCTGGCATAAAAAAAATAATGATTTGATTTATAAGTATGTGTAGGGAGGAAAGAAAAATGAACGAGTTGTCCACGAAGAAATTTGAGAGCTAAAGTGAGATTTCGTTATTGCCACTGTGAAATGTCTACAACTCTCAGCTTTTGCACCTCAATTCTGACATGTTGGGCTGGCGAATTCTTGTCGGGGGCTGTCCCATGCACTTTGGGATGTTTGGCAGCATTCCTGTCCTCAACCCACTAACTGCCAGTAGTGCACCCTCCCCTGCTGTGACAACCAAAAGTGTCTCCAACCTTGGTAATTGTTCTTGGGGTAAAAATCACCCTCAGTTGAGGACCACGGCTGAGAGGCAGGCTTTATCTATTCCACTATTAGAGGTTCAATCATTGAGCTGAATGAAAATTCTTTCAGTTTTATAATCAATTTGATTTTTCAAAGAATCTGTGGGGTCATGAATACTATCCCTAATCTGTGCTCTTGAACCCAGGAAGCCTTAGCAACGATGCATCCTCCAAAACCTGCTCCTGCCTCCTGCCAACTCCCTCTCCCTCGCTGGCCACATCCAGACAAGGACGCTATTCTGTCGGCACTGCTGTGACCCATTTCATTTGGACTCATTTCATTTTTCTTCCTGACAGAAGTATGAAAATCATGGAGATCCTATGAGAACAGTTGTATTGCCTCAGTTGTTTTTATGTTTGGGGACGAGGGAAAGAGTGTACTCTGTGCTCATTCAGGCTTGTTCTATCCTCATGGATAACTCATTTCCTGTTCCTCATGGTTCCCCAGAGAAGAAACTCCATTTCCCAGGTGTGGGGGATGAATTATGGCCCCCACAAAAGCTACGTCCACCTGGAACCTGTGACTGTGACTCTATTTGGAAAAAGGGGTCTCTGAAAATGTAAACAAGTTAAGGAACTTGAGATGAGCTCATCCAGGATCCAATGACAGTTGTCATAAGAGGAGAGAATGACAAAGACCTTACTGGGGAACGGGAAAGAAGGCCAGGTGAAGATGGACGAGGAGATTAGAGCGATGCATCCTAAGCCAAGGCACGCCTGGAGCCACCAGAATCTGACAGAGGCAAGGAAGGATTCTTCCCCAGAGCCTCCGCAGGGAGCGTGGCCCTGCCAATTCCTTGAACTTATACTTCTGGCCTCCAAAACCATGAGAAAATAACTTTGCAAAGTTTTAAGCCACCAAGTTTGTGGTTATTTCTTAAGGCAGCCCTGGGAAGCTAAGACAGCAGAGGTAAGCAAAATGGGAGAAATACTCCCCATTTCCCTCCCTGATACATCCTGCTGTGGAGGGAGGAGCAGGCACTTCAGCGCAGCTACGGATAAACCAAGCGCACCAGGGTCTGTCCCTCCAAGGGAAATCCTGTGGATTTTGTAGGGTAAATTCAACTGGAGAGGGGGTACATTAGGAAAAATGTCTGGCTGCAGTTCCAAGCCACATGCTGCAGGTCTGCTTTATTAGTAATAAGGCTAGTGCTTGATCTCATTCTTTCTGAAGCTCCTGTCCTTTTTAAATTTTTTTTCATTTTTCTCACTTGAAATTCCCTAAAAGAACCCAAATTGCAAAAATTGTAAGCCTAATTTCCCTGTTGTTTATTGAGAGGCTGGAAAAGTTAGTAACATCTACTTGGGAAAGTAAGCTGAAGATTTGGGCTGTAATTAGTGTCTGGAAAGATAATAGCTGCTCAATAAATATTTACTAGTTGAATGCAGAGGGTCTGCGAATAGAGGAAACAGATGATCAATAGCCCTGTCATCTATGGAACTCTAAGTAAGAATGCAATTGCCCTGTGTTGTCACTATAAAAGTGGGAAGTCTCTGGTCGACAAGAAGGTTAATTTAATGGCAAGACAAAGCTGAGAACACTGCATTAGATTTTCCCCTCACTCCTCTAAATTAAGGTAACCAAAAATCTACACTATTTTTGCATTCTGTCAACAAGCTGAATTACAGTTACATTATTAAGTAAAAGAGGGGAAAGTTTTTCTGCTATGTTAGAGCCTTTCATCCTCAGCACAAAACTATACCCAGTGATGGCTAAAGACAAAGGTTATTGTTCCCAGGAAATGTGAATTTCTTAGCAGAATTCTATTTCCTTCTCCTTGAACTTCTGTCTTAATGATAGAGATATTAAGTTTTCATCCTCTTGACAGATATAAAACAGATATTTCACAGTTTTTAAACACTTTCCAATATAAATAAAGCAAACATTTTCTTCCAACTCATTTTCTTTTTGTCTTGAATCCTTAAATTGATAGTGTGGGTTTTTTTTATTATTATTCTTATGCCATCAATATTTAGGCAAATGTTTGTTTTCTCAAAATGATTTGAGGCTAAAAGACCATTTAATATTCAAAAATCATTTTAGAAAATACTGTGAAATCGTCTTAGAAAAACCTGATAGATACATAGATACACATGTATATTTACATATCACTTTAAAATAATAAATATTTTAAAAACAAATAGCTCTGCCACTGCCCCCAGGTGGAGAAATAGGTCATTATCATTAAAACTGATTTCCCCCAAATCCCCCTCCTCAATTTCCTCTCTCCTGTTCCTCCAGGGGAAATCACTATTCTGAATTTTATGTTACTATTCCATTACTTTTCACCACAGTTTTTATGTATCTCTATTATCTATGGATATGCATGTATATGTAAATATATATATACATTCATAAATGACAATGTATTTAATACTTAAATTTATTTGCTCCTAAATTCTATATAACTGGTATTGTACTCAGTATATGTCTGCAATGCTTTTTCACTCAGAATTGTTCTGTGATTAATACCTGTTGATGCATATAGCTGTTCATTTTAACCACTGAATATATACCCACTGCATGAAACTCCCTAATTTATTTTAAAATTCTTCTGTCAATGTACACTGAAGTTATTTCTTTTTATTGCTAGAATGAGTCATGATGATGTGAACATTCCTGAAATATCTTTTGTAGTATGAACTACATTTAGATATTATAATTGTATTCAATTTTACAAGAAATTATTTTTCAATATGGCTTTACCAATGTATTTTGATGATTAATAAATATAAATTGCCAGTAAGCCATATTATGCCCAATAGTTGGATTTGACATCTTTTTATATTTTGCCAGATCTTTTGGATTTAGAATATTATAGCTTGTAGACAATGTGCATCTTCCTACTTAATGGTGAGGTTGAGTGTGGCAGTTTGATATAACTTATGAATTCCAAAAAGAAATATAGATTATATCTGTAAACTGTCTGTTCCTCTGGGTGTGATAACCCTTTGATTGTATTAGATTTAGCTGAGATGTCTGATTAAATTACGTTAAGATTAGGGCTTTGATTCAATCACGTCATTAGAGTGTGACTCAGTGTTGAGTCCTAGCCCCCGTGGTGGGCTGATAAAACACTCTCACCCGAAAGTAGACACACAGGGAAGATACACAGAAGATCCTGCGGCCCCAGGAATAGAGATGAGCCTGATAGCCTACAGCTAACTTGTGAAGAGAACAGAGCAGCTGAGCCTAGAAAGAAATGAGCCCCAGGGAAGAGAGATGAGCCTTATGCCAGCCTACAGCTGAGATTGGAAGAAGCTGGGACCACAGAGCTTTAAAGAGGAAGAAGGAAGGCTGAACCCTTGCAGATATCAACCACCATCTTGTTTCAACACGTGGCAAATTACTTTGGGTGAGAAAGTACCTCTTATGGTACTTTGAGTTGGACTCTTTAGGCCCTTGTAAATGTATGCTTCTACCCCAATAAATACCCTTTTTAAAAGCCAACAGATTTCTGGTACTTTGCCTCAGCACCTCTTTGCCTGTCTAATACATTGTGCATATTTTATGTGTTTATTCCCTATTAGTGTTTGCTCTTCTTTTAAATCCTATGTCTTTTCCAACTTTTCTATTAGTTCAATTTTCATTTGTCCAGTTTTGGTACAAAAGGTCTTAATATATACTAAACTAAAATTCTCTTTTAAAGGAATGAAAAATATCATTTATTGTGATATGATTTTGTCTTATATTTCCATAATATTTATGCTTATGCAATTTTATTTTATTTTTTTAATTTTATTTTTAATGTAGTTAAATTTTCAATCAATCTTTGATGGGCTCTTTCAGACTTACATAATTTTGAGTCTTACCCACAGACATATAAATATTCTTTTATATGCTTCTACAAACCTCAATGTTTTGTTTTTCACATATGCCTTTAATCTCATAAATTTTATCTGTGTATAGTATATCTGTGACCGCAATGGGAGCCCAGTTATATACCAGAAAGTTGGACAAATAAGTAAATATATTAAGGGTGATGGGAGATATGTTTTTTCACTTTTGAGAAGAGAGTTCCCAGCTTGGAAAGGGAGTAAGTGAAAATGATTCCTGTGGTTCTGTGTAGGAATTGATAGATGTACGTATGTATGTGTGTGTAAGCACTTATATATGAATTTAAGTGTACACATACTCTAACCATTAGCAATGAGCACAGCTCAGGGCCAGATTTGGGTTATCCAATAAAGGGAACTAGGGCTGTCTAGAGAAATGGTGAGTCCATGATGAAGATGCAAGAGTTCTAGACGAGCATGGGAGAGCTTCTTGTGCTAAAAAACAAAGAAGCGCTCCAAGAATGATGACATGTCAAAACTATAGATGCCATCTTGAAAGGGCTCCACCTAGTCAAATTTGGGAGAATTTGAGCATAAAATAAGTAATAATAAAAATAGATTACAATCCATTGGGTAAAAGAGGAAAACTGAGTCTATACTGGCACACGCCCACACATAATATAGATAGATAAGATAGAAAGATAGATTAGATATATAAAGATATGGAGTGATGAGAAATGGGATATTTTAATAGTTTTAATATATATTTCCACAAAATACTTATTACAAAGTGAAAAATAACTTTATAGTAGAAAAAGTGACACACACTATATCAGATGATCACTGATATCTGATAGAACACAATGAGACGAATCCAGCATCATTGCAGTGATATTATCGTCAAAGAGTTGAGAAAGACTGAGGAACTGTGCCAGATTGAAGTAGTCTAAAGATATATCGCAGCAACATGCAGCATGTGATTCTAAGCCAGATTCTTTTGCTAACATGGACATTATTGGAATCATTGGCAAAACATAAATGGAATCTGAAAATTAAATGATAGTACTGATTCAGTGAACAAAATTTTGTTGAACCGAATCCCACATTTTGCTGTAAATTTAGGGTAGATATAAATTGTTAGGTAAAAAAAAAAACCTCCCGTACATCTTAATGTGTAATTTGTCAGTCAACAAATATTTATCTTGCCCATGTTGTGTGCTTGGCTCTGTTTTAAGTGCCAGGGATATAGCAGAGAACAAGACAGGCCTGCTCCATGTCCTCATAGAACTTACAGTCAGATGGGAGAGTCGATTAAGCAACGAATTATTTGAATTACAATCATTATGTTTGCTTTTTTAAATTTTTTAATATACTTTTTAATTTTTTTAAAAGATACTTAGATTACATATTTGCTACATAAAAAATAGAGGGGATTCCCATATGCCTTCTCCCTACCCCTCCCACATTTTCCCATATTAACAACATCCTTCATTAGTGCGGTACATTTGTTACAATTGATGAACACATTTTGGAACATTGCCACTAAGTGTGGATTATAATTTACATTGTAGTTTACACTCTCTTGCACATTTTTGTAAGTTATGACAAGATATGTAATGGCCTATATCTGTCATTGCAATGTCATTCAGGACAATTCCCAAGTCCCGAAAATGCCCCCAAATTACACCTATTTTTCCCTCTCCCTCCCCTCAGAACCTCCAGTGGCCACTGTCCACATCAATGATAAAAGTTCTTCCATTGCTAAAATCACAATAAGTCTATAGCAGAATACCAGCAAGTTTGCTCTAGTCCATCGTTCATTCCCCAATCCTGAGGATTCCGGGATGGTGATGCCCACTCTAATTGAAAGAGGGCTTAGATCCCATGGGGCAGATGGATGGGACTATCTTGCTTGCAGTTGCAGACTCTGTTTCTTGCAATGGTCGTTGTTCATCATCATCTCCTTGCGAGTTGTCCTGGGTGAGTCCAATGAACTGGAGAGGAGGTGTTGCAAATCTGTTGAGATTCAGGGCCCAACTGGCACATGGAGAGCCCAAAGATTTAAGTCTCTTGGTCATATACCTATTAACTCTAGTACTAACTATAGGTTCAAATAGAAGGGGCAGAAGAGCCATGTGTAGGGAAACCACAACTGAGTCCAACTCTGTCACACTGGGGAGCATAAATTCCAAAGTAGGGCCCTTGCAAAAGCTCTATATCCATCAAACATACCCTCCCCTTCCCCACTATCCCCCTGTCCTGGCAACCTCCAATCTACTTTCTGTCTCTGAGTATTTGTTATTTATAGACATCTCTTGTAAATGCCACTATTCAATATTTGCTCCTATGTGTCTTTCTTACTTCACTGAGTATAACTTTCAACTTTTTAGAAGTCTTTTCCATGTTGCTTCAGGACTCTGAACTTCATTCTTTCCTATGGCCAAATAATAGTCCATTTTGTTTATGTACCAAATTTTGTTTAAACATTCATTTGTTGATAAACTCCACCTTTTGGCTATTGTGAATAATGCTGCTACAAACATTGGTGTACGCATATCTGTCTGAGACACTGTCTTCACTTTCCTTGGGTATATGACTAAAAATAGAATTGCTAGGTCATATAGCAATTCTATATTTAACTTTTTGAGGGAGACAACATACTGCTTTCCACAGCGGCTACACCGTTTTATATTCCTGCCAACACACTATAATTCCAGTTTCTCTGCATCCTCTCCAATGTTTGTTGCTTTCAGTTTGTTGCTTTTGATTTTAATAATAGCTATCCTTGTAGGTCTGCAGTGGTATCTCATGATTTTGATTTTCATTTGCCTAATGGCTAATGATACTGAGCATCTTTTAATTTGTTTATTGCTATTTGCATAGTTTCTTTGGGAAAAAAAGCTATTCAAGTCCTTTGCCCATTTTTAAATTTGGGTTGTTGTTTTGTTGTTGTATTATAAATGTTCTTTACATATGCTAGATGTTAAGCCCATAATTGATATATGGTTTGCAACTATTTTCTCCCATTCTCTAAGCTGTCTTTTCACTTTTTGACAATGCCCCTTGATGCACAAAACTTTTTAGTTTTGATGAAGTCACATTTATCTCTTGTTTCTCTTCTTGCTTGTGCTTTTGGTGTTATTTCTAAAAATCCATTACTGAATCCCAGGTCATAAAGATTTCACCCTACATCATAGTCTAAAAGTTTTACAGTTTCACTTTTATATTTAGAAACTTCATCCATTTTGAGTTAATTTTTATATGCGGTATGAAGTAGGGGTCTAACTTCATTTTCTCACGTGGATATTCAGTTTTTCCAACACCAATTGTTCAAGAGACTACTTTTTCCCCATTGCACATTAATGTGTAAATGTTTTTATATCACCAGTTGGAATTGGCTTGCTTTGAATAATTTTTTGTATCTGCAAAGATGATCATTTTCTCTTTTAAATCTGTTAACATGCAGCACCACACTAGTAAATTTTAGATTCTTAACCAGATTTGCCTGCCTTGGATACAAGCTGCCACATTTTGATATATTATATACTGTATACATTGCCAAATTCAGTTTATCAATACTTTGTTCAGATTTTTTGCATCTGGTTTTATGAGTAAGATCATTTGTAATTATTCTTCTCAAGGAGTTCTTGCCTGGTTTTTATATTAAGGCTATATTAGCCTACCAGAGTAAGTAGAAATAAATACCCCCTTAGTCTATTCTCTAGAATTCTTTATAATATTGGAATACCTATACCTTGTAAATTGGTGGAATTCTATCATAATATAATTTTAGGCATGATAAAATTAATTATGAAGTAAGAAGTATATAAATAAAATTCACTAATTTAAAACTTATAGAATCTTTAATATTTTCTGTTGCTTCTCTCCACCAACTTTGTAATTTGTTTCCTTAAAATAATACTCTTTTGTCTACACTGTCAAATTTATTGTCAGAAATGTGAATCTAGGCTTCTTTTTGTCTTTTAATTATTTGTTATATGTTTATTACTGATATTGTGTTCTATTTTAGTGTTATAATGGTATTTACAAGTATAAAATTGCCATATCATCCTGGATAATTTAACTTTTTATCATTTTTTCTGGTGCCCTGTTCCTATACTTTTATTCCTTTTAATTTTAAATTTTTCACATATTAATAGATGGTACTTGTCTTTTTTTAGGTTAGCTATCCCCAGCACATGGTTTTCCATCATTATACCTTCAACCTTCGTGAAACCTTCTGTTTTATGAATTTCTTTTGTGAAAAACAATATATATCTATTTTATCTCATACCTTTATCTGGTGAGTTTAATCCATTTATATTTACTGATTATTGATGATGTTGAATATATTAAAGTCATATTTGTTTATGTGCTGTTTCTTTTTTTCTACCTTATTAATGCTTCTTTTCTACTCTCTTCTTTTTGATTTATATATATATTTTTAGTATTTCCAATTCCTTTTTCTTCTAATGATTTGGAAATTATTTCTATGTCTTTGGTGGTTACCTTTGAAATTTAATCATGCACACATACTTTCGCAGACTCTAAAGGTAACCAATGATTTCACCATGCTCCGGAATGTTTAACTCTGAAGTCCTCGATTGCATCCTTAGATTCTTTTGTTTTTCAGCATTTCAATTCCACAGTGTTTATGTTAATTGCACAAAGTAGACATTATATTTTATGATTTATTCCTCAGTCATTGCTTAGATTTACTCACAGGTTAATATTTTCTTTGCTCACATTTCCTTCTTATATATCCAACCTTCTTTCTAAAGTCTTTTTTTTTTTTGGATTGCTGAAGTATAACTTTTTAAATGTTTCCTAGTATGGGCAGTGAACTTTCTCATTCCAATAGATTCTTTAGTTACACATTTCTAGGCTGAAAGTTATTTTCTTTCAGCACTTTAAAGAAATTATTCCTCTGTTTCTGGTGTTCTCGTGTTGCTGGTGGGAATTAGTCGCTCGATTGGATATTTCTTTCTCTGAGGTGCGTTGTCTTCCTTCTATGACTCCTTTCAAGATCACCTTGTACTTGGGGTGCTGAAAATTCATTGCCACATGTTTAAGTGTAGATTTCTTTTATTCATTCTGCTTTTAATTTGCTATGAATCTTTCAATTTGATGACAGATCTTTAATCAGTTTTGGAAAATTTTCTGAAAATATTTATTTTAGTATTGCCTCTCCTCTCATTATTTCTATGTTCTACTTCTTGAATTATAAATAGACTTAAGTTACACCTTATCATGCACTCTTCTACATTTCTTGAAGTTTCTTTCATGTGTTATATATTCTTATTTTTCTCTGATGCATTCTGAGTATTTTTTAAATTTCTCACTTTATCATTTTTAGCTGTGTATAATCTGCTCTCTAATCCAATTAAATTTATAAATTTTATTGATATTTTTCACATATCAATGTTCTTTTTGTTTTCCTCTTTGACTAGCTATTTTTTATAGTTTTTTCTCTTGATTATTTTACCACAGGAATTATTTAAAATTTTATACACAGTTAATTCATATTCTGTATCTGATCATTCCCATACTTAAAATCATAGCAAGTTTTAACTCTGTTGCTCTTTTGTTTCTGCCGAATCACCTATGATGACTTATAAGCTTGTGTTTGACTAAACAATATGGGTTTCATAAATATTTTAATTCTTCCATAAGAATTCCCAAACAAAACTACTTTCATTTTTGCATAGGCATTTCCAGTCTATTTTTTTTTTTCTCTCATTCAGTTTATAGTGTGACTATTTCTTAATATTATTATACTGCCATTTAACATAATTTAAATAGCAGAAATATATTCTGATATTTCTTAAGTTATGAAATCATCCATTCAATAAGATTGTTAATCTAGATTGTTTCTAGTCTTTTACTACTATAGTTAATTGAGCATTAGGCATATAAATAGCTATAGATTTTTTTGTTGGTTTTTTTCTTTAGATCAAAATTTTAATTATGGGGCTATGAAGTAAATGGGTCAAAACATCATCAGTTTTTATTTCATAACTATTATTTTCCCAAATTGATATTACCACTTCCAAATTATCTTAGCAATTACATCCAATTTTAAACGTTTAAAATTTTTAAAATTTTAAATTTTAAAACATTTTTCTTTATTATTATGAAATGAGAGCTTAACTAATGGAGAATCACAAAGGATATGCCCATTAGTTTACCTGTAGAAAGGAACAAAGAAACTCTGAAGACTATTCAGTAGGTGGTTTACATAAATTATTTCATCTCATGCCACTACCAAGTCAACTGAGCTATGTATTGTTATTGCTTTTTACATTTGAAGAAATTGGAGGGCCCATCAGTTAATGACTGTCAAAGTGTCAGCTTCCAAACCTTATGCTGCTGATGAGCGTATCAGACAGAGGGAAATGCTGCTCCCCTTCCCAAACCAAACTCAAAATGCTGGTCTGAGCAAGGGCAGCAAGCTATACTGCCCCTCTGTTTCTGATATCACTGATGGCAATGGTCAGCATAAACCCACATTATACTGAAGCAACTATTGCAAAGGGAGCACAACCCAGCCAACTGAACAAAACACAACCATATGAAAAAAAAGCTCAGATTTAGCTATAGGACAGAAGAGACTCATTCTGAAGCTCTTCACTGAGTTTTTGCTTGATTTTTATTTGTTTAAACATCAACTTAAAATTATGATGCAGTACCTGATTAAGCAGAAGTTTATTGCTCTTTTTCTCATTACAAAAATAGAAGCTACCATCACAAAGTTTCTTGGTTTTCTGCCTAGAGTGAGATCACAAGTCACTTTAGAGAAGAAAGTCTTTGTTCAAGAAAATAATTAGATAAGTTCCCCTTAGTTCAGTAGATTTAAGGTGAGAATTCACTGTTGGCATGGGGCAAGGAATTGAAAGCGGGGTTTTGTGTGTCTGTGGTTTGGCAAGTTTCCCCTTCCGTTGCGTTGGTAGATGTAAGTAGAGGTCTTTACGGACGTGTAAGCAAATGTGGATAAGGGTCAAGGACACATCTATGGGAAATGATTAAGTTTTCTTTCTCCAGCCCATATATTTCTTTGGGCTGCAAACCCAAATATACTACTTTCTCCACACCAATAATTAAATCCATTTAGCTCCAAACTAAACTCAAAATCTGTGATACGACAGCCAAAACAAAACATAAGACTAAAACAACAGCAACCCGCAAAACAAAACAAACAAACAAAAAAACCACAACTTGCTTCCTTCATGTGTCTTTATCATAGATAAATCATTTTACCAGCTGGTATTGAACATATAGATAAGTAGAGAGGGGACTGTTTAATAATTCCACATATTTTTTACTTAAAGCATGAAATATTCCATTAGCTGCCACATAAGAAGGGTTAAACACTGCTAGTACTGGCAATATACACCACCGTCCATCATTCATCCAGCATCACCAAACCATTCCCCTATTCCAATACAAAAAGAAGCCTAAATCAACAAATGAAAAAGAAAATTATGAATTGGCATCTATCCAGCATTTCACTAGTAAAATCCTCAAGATATCAATATCTACTTGGTTTTGCCAACAAAAAAAAAAAAGAGTGAAGCAACCCAAATTATGTTAACAGTAACATGAATTGCAATATTTTTCACAATGCTGTGCTTAAGGCTCTGTAGAATGAGATAATTGAAGACAAGAACTCAATATAACACTTTTCTTTAAAAACTTAGCATTGAGCTATACTTTTTATGAATGAGATAATTATATTACAATGGCTGCAAGCCTGTCTTGCTTGCTCCCTTTATGCTTCACAACATAAAAGCCAGCTGAGAAAAAGCCTAGGCTTCATTAAGTTCAATAATTGTATTTGTAGATTATACCCAATAACGCAAAAAGAAAAAACACATTATTTTCAAATGTACATGGTATGTTCATCGTGATGGACTATAAGCTGGGGCATAAAACAAGTCTTAATAGAATTGAAATCTGTATGAAGAATATTCTCTGACCATGACAGAATCAAATTAATTATCAATTACAAGATAAATAGCAAAATTACAAATATTTGCAAATTAAAGAATCCACATAAATAATCCACGAATCAAAGACAAAACATGTAACAAGGGAAATTTTAACTGAATAGTGAAAATAAGGCATTTGAAATTTTGGGGATGCAGCAAAAGCAGTGTTGAGAAGGAAATTTATAACCTAGTAGTTTGTATTACAAAAGAAGGAAGATCTAAAGTCAATGACCTAAAGTTCCACCTTAAAATGCTAGAGAAAATAGGACAGTAATTTGGAAAAAGGGAATGTAAGGATAGGAGCAGAAAATTAAAAAATTAAAAAAACATACAAGAAATAAAGAAAATGTAAGCCAAAACTTGTTCTTATCAGAGCAATAAAATGGATAAACCCTAGCTACGCTGATTAAGAAAAGAGAGGGAAAGAGCATAGATTACAATCTTAGGAATGAAAGAATGTTATCATCAAAGCTTCCACAATCCTGAAAGGTATAAAGAATGTTATGAACAACATTAGGCCAACAAATTTGCAAACTCAGGTTGAAATGGACAAATTTCTTGAAAAATAAAACTTATCAAAATTAATGCAAGATAAATAGATTTGAATGGCCCTGTATCTATTAAAGAAGTTGAATTTGTTACTTAAAACCTTCCATAAAGAAAATGCTATCCCCAAATGATATGATTGGTAAATTCTATCAAACATTCAAGGAAAATAATAATGTACAAACTCTTTCAGAAGATAGAAGAGAATGTGTCTGAATTCGTGTTAAAAGACTGGCATATTCTGACACCAAAATATGACAAAGTAAAAGCTGTGACACACAGAAGTATAAACTACAAAGGGGCACTAGGAAATGCTGATGAGTGGTGAAATTATTCTGCATCTTGTTAGGGAAGGGAGCCATAGGCGTACACATCAGTTAAATCACATTGAATTGTGCATTTTAAATGATTACAGTGTATTGAGTGGAAATTACATCTCAGTGAAGTTGAAAATTGGAATTGAAAAAAAAAATCTTAGGAAATTAAAATGACATGATGGAGAGTTGAAATAGAAAGCAAAGCAGAAAGCTGGATTTTTAGCATTTGAAGAAGAGATAGGAAATACATTTAGTTTATGAGGGTCAGTAGATGACATTGCATTTGGATCTTTAAATCATCTGTAGATCTGCAGATGTTACCTATGTTGTCTTTACCCAGATTGCTGAATGCACTGTAAATTATCTTACATTAGTTTTCAGTAAAAGTTATTGGCAAGCTACCAACTGTCCCGTGGCGCAGACAACCCCTCTGAGTCCGATTACAAAGGGAAGAGAGAGTCAATCAGATGTCTCGTACCCAGCTTCTTTTGCTACTATCATCTGAAGGCTACATGCAACTGTGGCCAGAGTGGGAATCGAGACACCACAGTCTGTATGCCTGAGTAGAAATTCTGTAGGAATTGACTCCTTCAGGGACAATCCCTCAACCTTTCAATTTTGAGGTTTATTCACCTGCAAAAAAAGACACAATTACCTTCCTCAGGGATGCCTTTTTAAAGAAGACATTTTCTTGTAAGATTTTGAAACCGTTATGCTAGGAAAGTTGATCCTCACTCAGAAGATCACTCAGTAATCTTTTAACCTAGGACTCCATAGCAATTGATATATACAATCATTCAACTTCTGAGAAATCCTCCTAAAATAGGACTATGGTCGGTTCTTCCTCGTTTTAGTCTCAAGGAAAACTTGACCTTAAAAGATAGAAGCCAAGAAGATAATAACCCCCCTTTTTAAAAAAAACTATAGTTGATAACTGTTGCCCCACCTCGAAAAGTTATAGTACAAATTGTAATATATCTACGTACTGTGAGGAAAAATTATTAACCTTGCCTAATTTTTATTTCTGCATTAAAACATAAAAGCTGCTCCCCAGAGAAGTGTTTCTACACATTGATAACCACTTTTGTCAGGTTATAAATAATTAACTAATGCCCTAATGATTCTCTAGAGTGAGAAGGAGACAGCTGATTTGTATTTCCTCTTTGTCTTGTGGCCTCTCTTAGCCCGAATTATTGTTGCCTTTCTATTTCCTCCATTATTTGGTGAATCTACAGTGCAGCCATGGGATTCAATCTACACATGTATCTTTGTACTTCTTTACCTACGACTAAAGCAAATATGACCCAAAATGAATGGAAATTCTAAATATAATTTCAAGGTTTTTCACTTGTAAATTATGCAATGGGGAGCTACAATGTAGAATTGTCCTAAGGATACATAAATATGTCAATGAAACAGAATAGAAAATGTAGTAATGCATTCTCATTGCATAGGCTCAATTGATTTTTTCTCCCCTTGGTCTCCTTTTATTGGGGCCCCCACACCCGCTCTGCACCCCGACACACAAATCCCTGACCCCTTCGCATGCCCTCGGCCCCCAGCCGCCTTTCCCCCAAGTCCTCCCTAACACTCTAACTTCCTCTAGTTCAACTTACTAATGAATTAGGCATTTGCATTTATATTTTCACTTAAGTGTCTTCAGCTCAACTGATTTTTAACAAAAGTGCCAAGGTTATTCAATGGGGAAATTATAGGGGTTTTTTTCAATAAATTATGTTGGAACAATTCAAGAAACCTAAGAAAAAAATAGGCCTTGACCCTTACTATATATCATAATGATTTGAGTTGATCATAGGACAAAGAAGTACAAAGCTAAAAGCAAAGCATAAGACTTCTAGAAAAAAAAGCACAGGTGAAATTTCATGAGCACTAGTAGGCAAAGATTACTTAGGTTATAAAAAGAACTAACGTAAGGCTTCATCAAAATTTAAAACTCCAGCTCTTCAAGACATACAAGGAAGAAAATGAAAAAGCAAATAGAATGGAAGAATAGACTTACAAAACATGTATCTGATAGATGAATTGTGTCGAGAACATATTATGAATGAACTCCTATAAATAAATAAGACAAAGCCCAATTTAATAAATGGTCAAAATATTGAACAGACACTTCACAAAAAAAGTCTGAATATAAGCACTTGAAAAGATGCCCAATGTCATTAGTCATCAGGAAAAGGCAAAATAAAGCCATGATGAGTTACCATTAAGCATCCATTAAAGTGATTAAAATTTTAAGATTAGCAATACCAAGTTTTAGTAAAAATGTCAAGCAACACTAATATATTGCTGCGGGGAGAGTGGAATGATACAACCACTTTGGAAAGCAATTTGTCAGTTTCGTTCCCAGCAATTCCTCTCCTATGTATCTGCCCAAGAGAAATGAAAGCACATGCTCACAAAATTGCTTGTGTATAAATGTCCATAGTAGCTTTATTCAAAATAGCTATAAACTGCAAATAATTCAACTAACCACCCACCTTTAAATGGATAAACAAAATGTGGTATAGTTTATTTAGCAATAAAATGGAATGAACTATTGATGTACCCAACAACATTGATGATTCTCAAAAGCATTATCTTGCTGCACTTAAGATGGTTATATAAGTGAATATCCTTGTTCTTAGGAAATGTACATGGAAGTATTGAGGATTCAAGAGCATGATATATACAAATTACATTCAAGTGTTCAGAAAACGGACTGATAAATAGACAGAGGGATGGATAGATGGATGGATAGATAGAATGGGTAGATAGCCAGAGTGATATAATAAATGTGGCAAAATTTTGAAATTGGTAGATCTGGGTATCTGGGGAATAGGGATATATTGGAGTTCTCTGTGTGGGGATCATATTTTTGTAACTGTCCAGTAAATTTGAAAGTATTTCAAAATAAAAAGCTTTTTTAAAAATGTAAATATTATTTGGAGTGAATGAACCCAAATACAAAAGAATATATACTATATGAAACCCATATATATGATGTTCTGGAACAGAGCTAAGCTACAGTGATAGAAATTAAAACAGTAATGGCCTCTGTGAAAGGGCAGGAGAATTTACTGGAAAGGGGACGTAAGAGAACTTTCTGGAATGAGCAACATGTTCTCTATCTTTATAGATGGGGTGTTTAGAAGAGTGTATCTAATTTCCAAACCTCATTGAACTGTTTTATTAAAACTCTGTGTACTATGTTGCATGGGAATATCATGCAATTTAAGAAAAACAAATTTTTTCTGGAAAAAAATTTTTAAAAAAATCAAACTTTATTGGTACTTGTTGATAAAACATAAAGCCACCCAAAGTGTACAATCAATGGTATTTGGTGTAATCACATATTTGTGTGTTCATCATTTCAATCATTCTTGGAGCACTTTCATTATTCCAATAATAATAAACAAAATCAAACAAACAAAACTCATCACCTGTCAATCTCTCTATGCTTCCCTGGCCGTACAAAGCTATTATTTTTCCTTCTGTCTAGTACATTTGTAATTATATTTTGTAAAAAGTCTTATATATGCAGTATCACCTATAATCGTGTTTTATATGAGGTTTTACTGTCATATGCATTACATTACTATGTTACAGTTTTTAGCTTTCCTTTTAGTAGTATACATGACCTTAGACTTTCTCTTTAAACCACTGTCATACCCATACAATAGCACTGCTGGTATCAAACACCATGATATGCTTTCACCATTTCTATTCATTTCCAAATATTTACAAACTACCTTTTAAAAATTCTGCACAGATTAACCCTCAGCTTTCCATTCTCTACTCTCCTTCTATTTTTTCGTGACCTATATTCTAATTATTAACTCCATGAGTTTATACAATATATTTAATTCACAATAGCACACTCATATAGTATTTATCCTTTTGTGTATGGCTTGCTTCAAACAACATAATGCCCTCCAGGTTCATCCATGTTGTCATATGCTTCATGACTTCATTTCTTCTTACTGCTGGATAATATTCCATTGAGTGTATACACCACAATTAGTTTATCCATTCATCAGTTGATGGACACCTGGGTTGATTCCATCTTTTGGCAATCGTGAATAATGCTTCTGTGAACATCAATGTGCAGATGACTGTTTGTGTCTCTTCTCTCAGTTCTTCTGGATATATACCTGGTAATGGAATTGCCAGGTTACATGGCAAGTCTATATCAACTTCCTTAGGAGCTGTCAAACAGCCCTCCACAGTGGCTGAACCATTCTACACTCCCATCAACTGTGAATAAGTGTTAATCTCTCTCCACATCCTCACCAAAATTTACAATTTTCTGACATTTTGATTGTGGCCAGTCTAATAAGTGTGAAATGATATCTCATTTTGGGGTTTTGATTTGCATTTCCCTAAGTGCCAGTGATGTTGAACGTTCTTTCATGTGTTTCTTTGCCATTTGTAGTTCTAATTTGGATAACTGTCTTTTTAAGTCTTTTGTCCATTTTTTAATTGGGTTGTCTTTTTATTGTTGAGTTGTATGATCTCTTTGTATATCATAGGTATTAAACCCTTATTGGCTATGTGATTGCCAAATATTTTGTCCCATTGAGTCTTTTCAACCTTTTGACAAAGTCCTCTGAGGTGCAAAAGTGTTTAATTTTGATGAGGTCCCATTTATATAATTTTTGTTGTTGTTGTTGCTCGCACTTTGGGTATAAGGTTTAAGAAACTACTACCTACCACAAGATATTGAAGATGTTTTCCTACATTTTATTCTAGGAGTTTTAGGGTTGCCTAAAACTTTTATATTTAGGTCCTTGATCCCTTTTGAGTTAAGTTTTGTATATGGTGTGAGATAAGGGTCTTCTTTCTTTCTTTTGGATAAGAATATCCAGTTCTCTCAGCACCATTTGTCAAATAGACTGCTCTGGCCCAACTGGGAGGGCCTGACTGTCTTGTTAAAAATCACTCGACTGTAGGTGTGAGGGTCTTTTTCTGAATCTCGATTTGGTTCCATTGGTCAATGTGTCTGTCTTTCTGCCAGTGCCATGCCCGTTTTACCACTGTAGCTAAGTAATATACTTTAAAGTCAGGAAGTGACAGTCCTTCAACTTTGTTCTTTTTAAAGATCTTTTTGGATATTCAGGGCCCCTTACCCTTACAAATAAATTTGGTAATTATTTTTCCACTTCTACAAAAAAGGCTATTGGGATTTTTATTGGGATTGCATTGAATCTGTAAATCAGTTTGAGTAGAATTGACATCATAATGATATTTAGTTTTCCAATCCAATAACATGGAATATCCTTCCATTTATTTAAGTCTTCTTCAGTTTCTTTTAGCAATTTTATAGTTTTCTGAACACAGGTCCTTTATGTCCCTGGTTAAGTTTATTCCTCCTAAATACTTGATTGTTTTAGTTACTATTAAAAATGGAATTTTCTTCTGATTCCCAGTATAGAAATGCTACTGATTTTGCATATTATTCTTGTATCCCGCCACTTTGCTGAACTTGTCTATTAGTTCTAGTAGCTTTTTTTGTGCATTTAAAGGAGATTCTAGATATAGGTTCATATCATCAGCAAATAGTGAAAGTTTTACCTCTTCATTTCCTATTTGGTTTCCTTATACTTCTTTATCTAGCCTAATTGCTCTAGCTAGAACTTCTAGCACAATATTGAATAACAGTGGTGATGTGGGCACCCTTATCTTGTTTCTGATCTCAGTGGGAAAGCTTTCAGTCTTTCTGCATTGAGTACAAGGCTAGCTGTAGGCTTTTCATATATGCACTTTACCATATTGAGAAAGCTTTCTATTCCTATCTTTTGGAGAGTTTTTATCAAGAAAGGGTGATATATTAAATATTTTTTAAAATCCCTTTTCTGCATCAATCGAGAGGATTATGTGATTTTTCTTCTTTACTTTATCAATGTGGTTTAATACACTGATTTTCTTGTGTTGAACCACTTGCATACCTGGGATAAAACCCAAATGATCATGCTGTATAATTATTTTAATGTGCCTTTGGTTTCTGTTTGCAAGTATTTTGTTGAGCATTTTTGCATCTATATTCATTAGAGATATTGGTCTGTAATTTTCTTTTTTGTAGTAGTAGTAAATTTCACTGGTTTTGGTATTAGGGTGATGTTGGTTTCATAGAATGAGTTTGGTAGCATTCTTTCCTGTCAATTTTTTTGAATACCTTGAGCAAGTTTGGTATTAGATTGTCTTTGAATGATTGGTAAAATTCATCTGTGAAGCCATCTGGTCCCAGGCTTTTCATCTTTAGGAAGATTTTGATGACTGTTTCAATTGCTCCACTTGTGAATTGATTTCTTGAAGTCTTCTATTTCTTCTAGGGCCAGTGTAGGTGGTTTGTGTGTCTCTAGGAATTTGTCTATCACCTCTACATTGTCTAGTTTTTTTGGCATACAGTTGTTCATATTATCCTCTGATCATCTCTCTTATTTCTGCAGGGTCATTGGTAATGTCCCCCTTCTCATTTCAGTTTTATTTGTGTCTTTTCTCTTTTTTACTTTGTCAGTCTAGCTAAAGGTTTGTCATTTATTTGATATACTCAGAGAACCAACATTTGGTTTTGTTGATTTTCTCTATTGTTTTTTTGCTCTCGATTTCATTTATTTCTGCTCTGATCTTTACTGTTTCTTTCCTTTGGCTTGGTTTGGGAATAGTTTGCTGTTCTTTTTCTAGTTCCTCCAGGTGTGCAGTTAGATCTTCAATTTTAGCTGTTTCTTCTTTTTTAATATAATCATTGAGGGCTATAAATTCCCCTCTAAGCACTGGCTTTGCAGTGTCCCTTAGGTTTTGATATGTTGTGTTCTCATTTATATTTATCTCAAAATATTTGAATTTTCTTGCAATTTCTTCTTTGACCCACTGATTTTTAATATATAAAGACCTTTTTCATCCCTTAACAGTTTTGCATTTGAAATCTACTTTGCCTGATATTAGAATTGCTACTCCAGCTTTTTTTGGTTACTATTTGCATGGGATACCATTTTCCAACCTTTCACTTTTATCCTGGTTGTGTCCTTACCTCTAAGGTGGGTCTCTTGTGGACAATGTATAGACAGCTCATATTTTTTTATCCATTCTATCAGTCTATGTCTTTGGATTGGGTAGTTCAACCCATTAACATTCAGTGTTATTACTGTACAGGCATTACTTACTTACCATTTCGTCCTTCGGTTCTCTGTTGTCACAACATTCTATTGTCTGCCTTCTTACCCTTTAGTTTACCCTTCCTAATCTTCATTTGTAAACTCTTCTCCAAATCTCGCCCTTGTTTTTTTCTTTCAGGCTGCAGTACTCCCTTTAGTATCTCTTGTAATTCTGGTCTTTTGGTAACATATTCTATCAGTTTTTGTTTGTCTGTGTAGACTTTGAATTCACCCTCATTTTTGAAGACAGTGTTCCTGGATACAGAATTCTTGGCTGGCAATTTTTCTCTTTCAGTACCTTAAATACATCATTCCACTTTCCTCTCTCCTCCATGGTTTCTGATGAGAAGTTGACACTTAATCTTATTGAGTTTCTCTTCCATGTGATGCTTTGCTTCTCTCTTGCTGTATTCAGAATCTTCTCTTTATATCTTATATTTGTCATTCTGCATAGTAGGTATTTCAGGGTAGGTCTATTCATGTTTATTCTGTTCAGGGTGCATTATCCTTCTTGGATATTGATATTTATGTCTTTCATAAGGGTAGGGAAGTTTTCAGTCATTATTTCCTCAAATATTCTTTCTGCCCCTTTTTGATTTTCTTCTCCTTCTGGGACACCAGTAATGCAAATGTTTTTGCATTTCATATTGTCATTTAATTCCCTGAGATACATTTTTTCCATTCTCTTCTCTTTCTGTTCTCCTGTCTTCTCCAGTTCAGATGCTCTGTCTTTGAAATCACTAATTCTATCTTTAAGCAATTCATATCCGCTCTTATGTGCCTCTAATGTATTTTTAATCTCATCCATCATGTCTTTCATTCCCATAAGGTCTGTTACTTTTCTTTGCAGGCTTTTCAAATTGTTCTTTATGCTCACCCAGTGAAATATCCTTTATTTCTTTAGTCATATTTTCTTTCAATTCTTTGAAGTGATTTAGGAGAGCTGTGTGATTATTACTGATTGTCTTAAATCATGTATCTCTTCAGGATATTTGGTTAGTTTTTTTGACTGGGCCATCTCTTCGGGTTTCCTTGTAAGGCTTGTAATTTTTTGCTGATGTCTAGGCATCTGAATATGTTGGCAAATTTACTCTGATGGCCAATTTCTCTCTTCCCAATTTTTTTCACAGCTCTTCTTTGATATTTGGTTCAACTTACTCTACATCTTTAAAATTGCCTGGCTTAAGTTATCAAAATCAGGCAAGAGACACACTAGTGTGGCACAGATTTTTCTCCCAGGGGTTAGGATACAGATAGAACAGAGAACGGTTTTGTCCATGCAATTCCCGTACAAGCCAGCAGATGGCAATTGTCAGCAGACCTTTCCACAGAGGTGTTTCAGTCTGGGCTTTTCTGTGTTCCTGTGTTGAATCTCCACTCCAAAGTGGAGATTCAAAGCAGTCTCTACTGGCTGAATTCACTGAAAAAAAAGTCCCTGACTCCCCTTCCCTTTTCCCTTGAAATAGCTGACAGGGAGGAAGATGCCTGTTCCCCTCTCAGTCAGCTGCAGAGAGCCAGGGGTTTTACCCAACTTAATATCTTGGGGTTGGTGAAGGGGAGCCATTCCATGCCATGGGGGTTTGGTAATTCACATTTGTTGTTTCTGCTACTTTGTCTCTTTGTCCCTCACCCGCCTGGGAGTTGTGTAGCACTGTCCTAGTCTTCTGACCCCCAAACAAGGCCCCTCGGACAGCTTTTGGCTCTTTCTCTGTTGTTTTTGTGAGAGCATTGAGCTCTGCCTGTTATTCCAACACTATCTTCCCACAATTCCAAAAACAAAATACTTTGCTAATGGTTTTAGTAGCTACAGAAGTTTATATCTTTTTTTCCTTTTTCAAATGAAGTGTTTATATACACAGTCCATATTTAAGGTTATAAACTGAAAAATTCTTTCCCATAGTCTTTTGTCATGTTACATCTTTGTTGAAAGCAAAGTTAAATCAGATTTGATATCCCAGATGTATTTAAATGTAGGGAAAGAAATAATACTAGCATTGTACTTGGAAAGAGAGAGGAGGCTTTTGATACTCTAACAAGGCCCTTTAGGAGTTCAGTGTTTGGTGATGTCTCTGAATACCTGGTATGGTCTTCAGAATTGTTGGTCCTGAAATGTGATTGCATCAGTACCTTCAGAAGAGCTCAAGCCCTTGAGGACTGATTCCTGCAAAGGAACCCACTAGAGATGAATGTATACATCAGAGAATACCTGGGAAAACTGCAGAATAAAGTTACTTGTGAGCATGGTGTCACAAAGAAGGGAACCAGGTGACATCAAGGACTATTTCACTCAGACTATGAGGTGCCTTATGAAACTATCTGGTGCTTCCATGCCTTGTAGCCATCAAACCTATCCTTTAGTCCATCTGGACCTACTGTGACAAAGTTGTACACTTTTTATATTAAGTACGTAATTGTTAAAAATATTTTGTGGAACTATACTTTTTATATAAGTTTGATTCCATGTCAATGGACACAACACAAAAACTGCTACGTGGATGTTATCATATTCTGTTCACTTCATGGAATGACCCAGCAAGCACACTGCTTGACACAACCTGGAATACCACATTGAGAGTGAGAATGCAGAGCAAGGTAGCTCTCAAGTGATGCTTCAGAAAGGGCAAGAGAAAATAAATTTCAACCTTTAACTCATCATTTTGGTATAAAGCAGAAAATGCCCAGGATTTTATTTTCATCAAAAAGGAACATTTGAAGGCTGAAGTTCTCTAGCACCTTAGGGGAATAATTAGAGGAACTTTCTCTTAGAGGTCAGTGGTATTGCTTGAAGCAATGCCCTCTGGCATGATTGCCACTGGCGTCTACAACAGGGAAGCCAATTATTTTCTTCTGAAGTTTTATTATTTTTTCCTCCTAATATCGTCACTTGAATGGTACAGAGATTATTTGGTGATATGCTTAATTGATACATTTACTATATCACCAGATTTGTTCTCACTGTATTTACCTGTTAAGCATTGTACTTCTCTCATGAACAGTGGACTTTTTCTGTGATGACCAGAGGAACTTACCACTACTTCAGCACAAATATGATTTGGCTTTTAGATGTAGTTTTGATTGTTGAATTTGCTTTTGTTTCCATGATTTGGAACCAACACAAAGGCCATTTCATTATTTGGGCAATTTACTATCATGTTTCATCCGTCCCCTTTGCCCATATCATTGTACCAGATCAACTTGGCTGCCATATAGCACACAGTAACAATCTCAAATCTATAGAAATTTGGATATTCTCAACACAATTTATCATATTGATTTTGCATTTTAATATAATTTCTGAAACATCAAATGCCTGCTGTTAAAGGATTTGTTTCCTGATATAACAAATGTTTCATGTGTTTTTTTCCTAAGCCTGGTTTATTAAAGTATAATTTACATACTTTAAAATTCACTCTAGTATAGAATACTATGAGTTTTGACAAATACGCACAGTCATGTTACCACCACTGTAATCAAGATATAGAACACTTCCACCACCCTAAAATATTCCCTCATGTCCCTTTTTAGCCAACACTGTCCCTAGTCCAAGACTTTGGAAACTACTACTTTGTTTTTGTTGCTCTTGTTTTGACTTTTCCAGACAGTCATATAAATGAGAGTCTGAATTCTTTCCCTTAGCATAACGCCTTTAAGATTATGTCATTTCAAATCTCAGGGCTTCTATATCAGTGTGTGTATACTCATAGTCCATTCCTTTATCTAGCTGAGTGGTATTCTCTTGAATGAATATACCACAATTTATTCAGACACCTATAAAGGATATTTCATTTTATTTCCAGTTTGGGGAGATTATGAATAAAGCCACTATAAACTTCCATGTATAGGTTTTCATGTGAATATATGTTTTTAAATTTTTTATGTACGTATCTATGAAGGGGATTATTGAGTCACATAATAAACATTCATGTCCCCTTATGAAAAATGCCAAACTGTTTTCCAAAGTGAGTATCATTTTGCATTCTTGCCAGCAAGGTTTGAGACTTTCAATATCTACATATCCTTGCCAGCATTTGGTATGATATATTTTTTTGTTATGTTGTCATTGCTATTTGTTTGATTTTTTTATCAACCATTTTAAAGATATGTAGTAAACAATTTTTGTGTGTATCTAATGTGTGCCAAGTACAAGCTTCTGGGGATATAAACAGTGGTGCATTGGCGCTAACTCACACAGGCTGGTGAGAGCTAATTGTGCACACAGTTTCTCAATTCTGCATTCAATTATGGCATGTTGGTAGCTTGAAATTGGCCATGGAGCATTTCTATCACAGAAATGAGAAAATATTACAAAACAGAATGGTGGTTGTTCCCTGTTTTGATTTGCTGTTTCCATCATGGAGCCAGCAGTTTAGCATGCCACTGGTGGCTGCCTTCACCAAGCATGCGCTCTAGAAATACATCGTAAGTGTAACAGAGGGGAAAATAAATATCTTCCAGAGCATGTAGGAAAAAACTTTACTACAGTGTATTAAATAGACAAAGGGGAAAGAAAGGTGGTACGGAAATCTAACTCAGACACAGCTATTCAGAAAACACTGCAAAAATTAAGTGATGCCTCATTTGAGAACTGAAGAAGGAAATTATCCAGGTGAAGGCTCGTGGTGGGAAGAGTGGTGGCAGAAGGACCAGCTGGTGAGGCAGAGCAGGGCACCTTTGAAAGGGAGACAAACCACGTCTCTAAAAATACAGAGCACAGGAAAAGAGAGCACTTCATGTGTCCAACAACAGAGATTTATAACTGGTTTTATGCATTGCATTTAAATCATGTAAGAAGTGGTATTCTAAACCAAACATACAGGAAACCTGGCATTTGTATTTACCTGCATAAATACCTTAACCAGAGATCTTTATTTCTTCACATGGCTTCTAGTTATTAATAATATCTAGTGTCCTTTATTTTCAACCAGAAGGACTCCCGTTAGCACTTATTTTAGTGCAGACCCAGTGGTGACGAACTCCCTCAGCTTTTGTTTATCTGGAAATTTCTTAATTTCTCTCAAATTTCCTTAAAGGAACTCTTTTCAAAATGGCTTAGAAATTGGCTTAGAGCACTTATATAAGTTAAATACTTTTAAAATCCCAGGAATTAAAGAAACTAAACTCTCATACTTCCAATCTTAAACAATAAAAAGGTTTTCTTCAAAAAATTAACCCCAAATATTTTAAAATTTTAATTTCACATACTTTAGGTAAATCTTTGGCAATTGAGACTATCAGTTAGGTTACAGTAAAAGCATACATTTTATTCTCTTTGTTTGCTGACCAAATAAACTGGCATTACATCTAAATTGTTTTGTTACGTATGATGATAAAAATGTGAATTTGTATTTAAGCAAATTGAGTCATTACTCTGACGAACTGTATTTCAACCGTAATTGTGTTTTGTAGGATGTCAGCTTGAAGATAGATTCCAAGATCTTTTTTTTTTTTTTAAAGATTTATTTATTTATTTATTTATCCCCCCTTGCTGCTTGTGCTTGCTGTGTCCATTCGCTGTGTGTCTTCTCCGTGTCTGCTTATCTACCCCTTGCTGTGAGGTCCCGCTGCATCAGCCCCTCGCGCCACGCGGGCCTGCCTGCCCTCACAAGGAGGCCCCGGGAAGCGAACCCGGGGCCTCACACATGGTAAACGGGGTCTCTATCAACTGAGCCACTCCCGCTTCCCCCAAGATCTTCTGATAACTTAAATACTTAGGTTTTTGCTAAGTCATGTATGAAAAATATGCAGGATGTACATTTGTTAGGAAAAAAGCAAGTAGTTCTCTTCTAAAGTAAAATAACTGATAATTGAAGAATGAGAAAGAGGAAAGTATAGGATCAAACCAGAAGGGATATGAAAAGTTATAGAATTTTTGTGGAAAGTAATTTTATTTCTTATAGTCAAAGCTAGATAAGATTTAATGGATTTATTTATAAGGTTTTAAAAAGAGCTTTAGTAATCAAATAATATACTAATGTAAAACTAGAATTTATTTTTTTCTCTTTTAAATTGACAAAATTTCCTTGGATTGTTGGTCTGTCCTCAAAAAGCTTTCTTTACCTTCTGAGTAATTGGCCTAGAAAGCAGAGATTCTGTGTCTTATCAAAAAAAATTTCCTGCAATTTATGTTGACTTTATCATGTCCTTGATGGTTTAGGGAAATCAAGTCTTCTCACTTCTAAAAGAGCTAAGACTTCTTATGATCATGTCACTGCCTATATTTAGTATTATATTATTTTATTGTCACCTTGGCTAATTAGAGAGCCAAGTGTTGTCTCACAGTGACAGATGATCCTATTTAACCAAGTGTAAACATCTGACAACTTCTGACATTTTGTCTTCCCCAAATCAAATCCTAAATAATACAGTCTCTTTTTTAAAAATTTTTAAAGAGGTTTTAGATTACAGAAAAGTTACATTGAAAATATAGGAGATTCCCATATACTCCACTCCCTCCCCCTCTCACATTTTCCCCTATTAATAACATCTTACATTACTGTGGTACATTTGTGACAATTAATGAACAAATATTGAAGCATTGCTGCTAACCATGGTCTATAGTTCACATTATGTTTACACTTTGCACCGTACAATTTTATAGGATTTGACAAAATGTGTAATGGCCTGTATTATACAGAACAATTTCAATACCTTCCTGTTCCACCTATTCTTCCTTCACCGTCCCCTCAGAACCTCTGGTAACCACTATCTTTATATCAATATTACAAGTTCTTCAATTACTACAATAATAATAAGTCTACTTTTGTCCATAGTTGCATTCCCCTCTTATGTTTGTTCATTCCTCTATCTTGACGATTTGGGGATGGTGATGCCCACTCTGCTTCAGATTTAGAGGGGGCTTAGATATTATGGGGCAGATGGAAGAACTCTTTTGCTTGCAGTTGTTGATACTCTTTGCTTTTTGGGTTGGGGTTGTCCATCATCATCATTTTGTTAGTTGTCCTGGGAAAGTCCAATGAACTGCAGAGTAGGTGTTGGCTGCCACTCTGCTGAGATTCAGGGCTCAACCAGCATATGAACATACTGAAGATTTAAGTCTCTGAGACATTTATTTAAGGGGTATAGTGCTAATGATGGGTTCAAATAAAAGGGGTAGAAGTATCACGTGTAGGGAAATTATAAATGAATCTAACTCTGTTAAATTATATTTTCTTCATCTCAAAATGCCTTTGGGATTTTCCAGAGGGCTCTTGGAAAACCACAAAGGCTTTATTTTTTCATCTCATAAAATGTAGGTACTAGAAATTTTAGGTTTATTTGATATGCTATGAGTTGTATGGGAAGGGTTGTGAAATTAAACAAGATGCTCAACCTTCCATTGATTAAATGTGTATAGATAAAATGTTATTAGTTTAAATATTTCAGAAATTGTGTTAAGTTCCAAGAGATTGTCCTGATAATTTTAGGGTTTTTTTAAAATGTTACATACCACAGAAACAAATTTTCCCAGAGGTCACGTTGTTTTATAATGAATTCTCAAGGTTTTCACTTTTGTAAAAAAGGAGGTGAAGCACAGCCACTTTAATCTTTTGTCATTTACAAATAGTTTTGTTTGTTTATTTGTTACTTCTGATACTTCCATAGGATGCTTGCAATCATTTCAGGACAGAGTGCTTCATCATCAACATGGAAAGGACTATCCCAGGTACTCTGGGGCCCAAGATTCTAATGACCTTGCTTAAATAACTTTGAGAACATATCACTGGACTAAGTCAAAATTTACAGCACCTTAGAGGAAAAGCTGATGAGTTCATTAGATTGCTACCACAAGATCAAGCAGAATGAAAATTACATAGGCTTAATGACCTGATAAAACATGATTATGGGTTTTATTGGAAATATTGCTGTGATTTGATGTACTATTTTCCAGATATAAGGAACCCCCTTTAGTTTTCCTTGAGCTTTCTATAACTCATAACAATTTACTAAACGATTCATTTGTGAACAAAATGGAACATTCATCTTTCTTTTCTTGCCTGATCCCTCCAAAATTAAAAACCTTTTGAGGATTCTTATTACCATGGCAACATAATTTGCATAGGTTCAATAATAATCGGAAACAATGGCTATGTACTCAGGCTTTAAAGGAACGAAGAACGAAGACATTTTCATGGAACTAAGGTTGACTTTATGGAGTCAATGCTTTAAACTCCTTTCAGAAAAAGCAGCCTTACAGATAAGTAAAGAAGGTTACTTCCTTGCGGGCCAAAGAACTATATAATTTGGGGGTGGGGGCACCTTAAGGAGAGAGGAATTCACTTATGCCTATAGGTTACTGCAGGTGAAATATGGTAGCAAGTTTTAGGCTTGACTTCCTAGCTGGAAAGAATTTTAAAAGTCCAAGATAGGATTCTGTATAAAAACTTCCAACAAAGCAAACTTAAAAAGGCCTATATGGTAAATTACCATTCTTTCTGCATCGATGTAAACAAGCAGGCCAAATCCAATAAAACCAGCCTTATTTCACAATCAAGAATAATCTTTCTTTGAGATTACCTTTTATCAAAGGAGGGTGATTACAGATGAAAAATTTATGCATCAATAGAAATTCTAGCATACTCCTGTGGGCTATCAGATTCTGCTACAGTTCATTATCTCTGAGCTACTTTGTACCCCCTTTATAAACTGCAGGTAACTGCATGGTCTTGTTACCTATCTCTAAATTGGACTGGATCCTGTCATCTGCACATATTTTCTCCCTTTATCAATTTTTCAACTCTTGCAGTTTTCTTCAATATCTGGCTACAATTCTTCAAACTAACGTTTTCAATTTTTCTCCCAAACCCCTGACTTGATGTCACTGAAAACTACAGCCTGACTGCTCAGATCCTTATTGAGATTCTAGTTTGTCTTATAGCTGGCCTTTGCCCCAGGATATAAAGGAGCACTGTGAACAAAAGACTGAAGATTTGATATATACCTCAAAGTACTCATCACTGCAGCGGACGATGCATGGGCTCGATTTTTCCCTGGACAAACCACGCCTGGGTCACTAAAGAAGTCTGGTGAAATGCTCAAGCCATATATGCCCATATATGAGAAATAACCATAACTGTTCATCTTCACCTTACCTTCCAGAGACTCAAGGAACACTGATATAATGGAAAGAGTCTCATCCACTGACATCTTAGACTTCAATACAACCTTTTGCATTAATATTTATTTTTCCTTTTAGTCATTTCTCTTTTAAGATGCCTGACCCAAAAACAGTTGACCTTTTGCCACCACCTCCCAAGAAATGGTTCGATTTATCCTCCACCAACAAAACACATCTAAACAAGAGCCAACTAAGTTGTTCAATGAAAAACTTTGTTTTGATTTTTTTTTGAACAAGAGGGGGTACTAATCAAGACTGTTTTTCTTTCTCTTGACCAAGATGCCACCCTTAATCTTGGCATGCCCTGCCTGCTTCCTCCCGTGTCCTAACTACCTTGAAATCAATCTTATAGTTGTGGGACTCCAGTGAAAAAATAACTCAGACTGCAAGAAAAAAAAAGAAAAAAGACAACTTCAGACCCCAATTATGCTAAATATCAAACTCACTCCCTACCTCCTCCTCTCTTCTCCCTCCCACCCCAGCTACCCAGGCACCTAAGAGACTCCCAACCAGGTAATTCCTTATCACCCTCCTCCTTCTCTCTCCCAGCCTTATAGTTGCCTAATAACCTCAAAGGAAAACATTCTGAACAAAGTGAACAACCTCAGTAAATCCCTCACCCACCCCACTGATTACTCCCTTTACTATCTTTCCTTCTACCCACCCCCAGACCTTAAAAAGCTTACCCTTTGTTTTGAGGGAAGTGAGTTCCACTCTCTCCCATGCTGTAGCAGCACTCTGAATAAAGTCACCCTTTTCTGCTTAACAATACCTGGTGCACGTTTTTGTTTTTTGTTTTTTTTACAAAAGCTTGCTTCCCTCCGTGGTCAGTAGCATTCTGCCACTGGCTTGCGGTCATCCTTGGGGTTTCTTGGCTTGAGTCTCTGCCTCAGGTCACATAGCAATGTCCTCTCCTTTCTCTTCTGGGTTCTGTTGACATTCAGCCTCTGGCTCCTCCTTGCAACTTTTTTATGTCTAAATTTCCTCTGCTCATGAAAGACCCCAGTAATCTGGGTTAAGAACCATCCTCATTCAGTTGGGCCACACCTTAAATAAAAAGGACATCTTCAGGAGGTCCTATGTACAATGGGTTCATGCCCATGCAAATGAAGATGAAGATGAAGGTGAAGATCATGTCTAAATCATAATTCAAATCTACCACAAACTCTCTCTAGTCACTGGGCAGGTGCTGTGTCACTTTATCCCCTACATGTGCTTTAGCAATTACAAATGCCAACAGAAAGCTTGCTTGCTTTCCAGTAATTTCTGTGCAATGATTCAAAGTTCAATCCTTGGCAAAAATAATTAAAGCATCCAGTAAAACGTTCATATCCTATAGCAGGTCATTACTTCTATATAGGAACTTGGAAATGGCAATTCTTACTCATTGTTTCTTTCTACTTTAGAAAATGTAAGGATGAAATTTGACCAAAAAAAGGGACATTTACAGGAAGACTTAACATGCATTTCCTCATGCCCTGCCAGATTCAAATCACTCTCCATCTGCTTACTTCTCCATAAGTGTCCAGCAAAGAAACAGCTTTAGTTCAAAAGTTAATGGAAATGAAACACAAAAGAAAAGTAGATTTAACAAAGGCCCTCAGACTAGACTTGTATGCCAATAAAAGCTACTTATCTGCTTTACAAAATTATACTTTTTGTTGTGCAGAAGACATTGAAAGAAACATGCTGAAGATTTTATTTTGTCCAAGTGTACTTTAAGCTATGCTTTTAGAAATAATTAACTGGAAAAAACAGCATCCTAATATTAATGTACCTAACACCTCATCAAATTTCTTCTGATGACTAGGGAATGTTAGGCACTAAAACCAAAATGAGACCAATCAACAGAAATGTACAAGGGGAAAATGGGTAGAAAACAGTTCAATTTAGAATTTAAATTGTAAAAGTCTGATGAGATTTATTGGTGATTACAAACACAATAGTTCAGTGCAGTGTGTATTTCAATCCATGGAACTCATTTCAGTACCAACTGTTAAAAAGGAGATTTAAAATGCCAAGCCAACAAAGCCCCATATTGTAGAGATGAGATATTTTCCTGATATCAGCCTTGTTATTTTCTGTGCTCTAAAGTCCCACTACTTTCCTTTAAGAATGAATTTTTAGATTAAATCTTAATGGATCTTCAGAGAAGATTGATGTCTAGGAGCCTAAAATAAAATAAATTATGTAATGAGTTTTCTCATAACAGAAGATTGATGACCCTCTTTTATCTGGTTGGCTGAGACTGGCTTCCTAAAAAGTTTGAGATGAGGCACCAAATGATTGTAATAATTTACTTTTTAAAGCAAACCTTTTAAAGAGCTGTGGTGTGTGTTCAAGCACACAGCATGCACATGTATTTACTGGTGAATCAGTCCAACTCATTAAAGCCTCGGTGCTTTCTAATTAAAGAGCAACAGCCCAAGGAACAATCAAGCAGAGAAACACAAATGTATAATAATGTTTTATTCCTGGAACATATCACTATTTGACACTAGATTTTGCACGCATTAGATTATTTTTTCCCCATTAAAATTAAGTGACAGGAAGGGAGACTTTGTTCTAATTTCCAACTACCTCTCCAATATCTAGAACATGCTCAGGCACATAGTAGATGCTCAGAAATTTGTAAAATGTAAAGTACGTTTCTAACAAACTAAGGAATGAAATCTGGGTAGCTAGCGTAGTCCTCATTTCTGCTACCAGTCAAGAGAAGATAATTGATACTGTTAAATCCACTCCTCTACTACCCAGTCCGTGTTCCCCTTACTTTAGGCAGCACCTCAGTTGGATGAAGATCTTTCATTTGTGGAGTGACTCAGCCCTTTATTACTGAAGGGTTTGACTCCACAGATGTCCTGCTACTGGGCTGATGCAGCTTCCATTAAATTTTACCATTGCACATGGACGTATTAGAAGGAATCCTAGAAGATATGCTGGATTCCAGACATATTTTTCACAGGCAAATTGTATAATGGCAACCTAAAATCCCCTTGATAATCAGGAGTAATAATCCCTGCCAGCACAGTAATAACCATGTTTATCTGTGGGTTCAATGGTATGTGGAGCCAAAAGGATCAGGTAGCAGTCTCAATCGCGATTCAATGTCCATTGAATGAAATGCGTGTGTGTCTGCTAGGGCATTCTTCTCTTGGAGCTAAAACAAAAAGATCCCAAAGTTACAGGGTAAAAGCAAAAGTTTTCCAAAGTGGTTATTAGATATAAAAGGGAAAAATTCAACTCTCAGCTCTAACCTTTGGTTTATGGACCCATGATCTTTGTCCTTGAGAGAAAGAGTTCCAATTCTGGTTGCAGCTCAGAAAATTACAGAAAATGAAAATTCAATAAACCAGTCCATTATGCTGTTAGGTAAGCTGCTTATAGGCACATAATAAGGTCAGAGAATCCCATGATTAATTGTAAGCCAATTGACTCATTCATTTCATCATAAAATAATTTCCTTGGTCAAAAGAATTGTAGGTGAATTCAAGTATTCTTTGGATGGTGATACTGGCCAATTTATCCTGGGCAAGGTATGCAGTTGCACATCTAGATAAGCATCTCTTTCCGTGGTGAAAAGCTGTTCTTCCCTCCATGAAGGGAAACTGTTCACCCCTTCATGCAACATAAGAAACTTGTCATCAGGTGGCTGGATGATCACCCTTACGTGTGATTCTGTAACAGGGCCTCAGCTTTTGTCTCTATTTCTTGCAGATTGGGATTCAGTAGTTATGGTAGCCAGCTCAAACCTTGGTGAGGGAAAACACATGTGGTTAAATTTATATATAATCAAAGCCACATTGTTTATGAGCCCAAGAGCAAGTACTTGGGAAGGAAAATTAATGATTTTCATACAACATGGCAACTTATCAATCCAACTAATAGAGTCTTCTCTACATTTAGCATCTTTTTGGGAGCATTAATATAGGGTACAAATATCCTTGCACACTGTAGTCATTCAATGTCCATCCATATATTTCATCAAAATTTCTTGTTACCAATCTTCCAGTTTTGCTCTCCTTTCAACATATATGTCTTTTTTGCTTTTTTGTGTATAATTATTGAATATTGTATTGTTACATTAATCTGAACATCTGACTTTTAACTAGTAAGTTTAATTTGTTTACAATTATTTTATTTACTATTATACTAAGATTTAGTTATGCCATGTATTCATATTTTCATTTAATAATACTTTCTATTTCTTACTTATTCATTGCTGTTTTCCATCAGATAAATCAACTTCTCTTCTTCTGATTTAATAGTTACACATTGCATTTAGTTCTTAATAGTAGTAGCCTACAACTTAAAATCCTGAAACAAGTTACTGACTGCTTATGATTATAAATATCTGTATCTTCTCCCTAATAATGCAAGCAAGTTATCAATGTTTCTCTTGTTTCTTTCATTGCATGCTCCTTGGCAGAGCTCCTCAGGCAGACCTTCTGGCTCACTCATTCTCCAGCTACATCTAGCCTTCTATTTAGTCCATTTACTGCACTCTTTATATCAGTCATGAAATTTCTCAGACCTGATATTCCACATAATTCTTTTTGATGATTTTTCTTGTTTCGTGTTACAAATATTTTCCTTTTTCTCCTTTGTGTGTATTTAGCTTATTTTAAAGGTTGATCTATTCTAAAACTTCTGTTCTTTGTGGTTTTGTGGTAAATCTTAGCATTGTTTGCCTTCCGCTGACTGTTGTGTGTTTTCAAATACCCAGTTGTTTACATTTCCCCCCACACTCTTACAGTTATGCAAGGCCACGTGTCTAGTACTGGCCAATGAAATGAATGGAGAGAACATGTTTCTATTCCAGCTGATGCATTTGTCACCAGGGTTTCATTCTCCAATCTTCCTCGCCCCTTCTCTGGTGACCAGCAATGCCACACATTGCTAACGGTGCAGCAACCAGATGCCTCCATCAGCCTGGGTTTCTTAATAACAGGAGCAGAACCCTCCAAACACAGGCTGGACATGTGTAACATGAGTAGACTACAGGATTTATTTTTAAATCACCCAGATTTTTGCATTTTTGTTACCACAGCAAAACCCACCCTATTTTGACCGATGTTAGTATTGGTTTTCTTAAGTATTAAACTTAATTTGACCAGTGAGCTTACGTTCCTCAGGGGGCATAGGTGTTCTCTCTGGTATTATATAAGAGTTGAAAGCCAATTTAAACAGAGCAAAGGGAATGAACCCCAGTGGACAGAGCCTGAAACCTATCAGAACCACTGTTGTCAACGTTAATTGCTATCAGTCCTTCAGGCAACATCTCTGGCCAAGGTTATGCAGTTAAACCCTCAAGGTAAAGAAATATTGCCTGGAGGCAGACTCCCTATATTTTAATGCACAAATTTTGTTTGGAAAGGAATGTGGGAAGTGAATCTTTAAGGGAAGGTGATTAGTTTCCACCTGTTCTCATCAAATCTATAATAGCCAAGTTTCTGCTAAGTTTTGATATTACACTCAGGGCTCCAGTACCAGTGATCGAGATCATTCCTATTGATTTATTCAATCCATTGGAGGAAATGATTGTGAGCTATCTAAGCTTGGTACTAAATGAAAAACTTTCAGAAAATCTTGAGGAAATGATTTACATATCTAATACATGGAACTCTACATAAAAATAATACCTGTAAATGTTTTAATATTTAAACTTTGTCTTCTTATAATTTATCATAGCACCCCAAAAGGACACAGCTACTAAAAGAAACATTGTGGAACTTTTAATAATCATGTTTTATAGAAATTAATCTACTATAGTCTATTATATTTTTACAATCAATTAATATAGAACCCTAGTAGTAGACAACTTGTCAGTGGGTATTTCTGAGAAAAAGCATATTTTGAAAGCAAATGTATTATTTTTATCTGCTCCAATATCATAGTCAACATCACAGTAGAAATTTGTCTTCTAGAGCTTTATAAGCTTAACAAACAACAAAGAATTATTCCACAACCATAAAAGTTTTGGAATGAAACACTCTTCCCATCTCTAATACAGTGTATTTCTCATTGTGTTGTAATATAGGCAACAGTTGTAGAATGTGGATATATTGGTTCATTTTTCTTGGGCAATGAACCCCAAGATTTCCCTTAGCACCTATATATAAGTTTGGCCTTAATTTTTATGCATGGTAGAACAATTGTATTACTGGCTCCAATTCTTTACTCCTCCCTATATCCCTTCTCTCTGCCGTGTATCTTTGCAGTCCCTTCCCATTCTGACTCACACCCAGAATGTGACTTGCTTTATAGTCCATGGGACATTAAAAAACATGATTCAAGCAGAACTTGGAGCTAGTATGTATGATAGGTCTTTTGTTCTCTTGCATATCAGCCACATATTGTGGTAATTGATTAAGTAAACTATATTTACCCTAGTATTTGATAAATATTGATTAAAGAGCAATCCCTGTAAAGAAATACCAACTCTCTGGTGGAGAAACTAGACCTTGATAATAATTAACAACACCAATAGTGCTTCTATCATCGTGAGCCTTTGAAACAAAAGTCTGAGAATATATAATGCAGGATATGTACCATAGAGAGAGAAGAAAATTTAGGACATATTTTGCTAATGTGTTTGCTGATATTTGGAAAAGTGTGAAGGTTGAAGTCAAACAAGACAATGGGAATGAATTTTTAGGAATCTCTGTCCTCTAACCTATCATAGCATTTTGTAGCTCCTTCTACTGTCACACATACTTGTATTTGTCATTCATTCCTCCACTAGAGTGTTTACTCCAGAGATGAAGGAACCACTCTGAAACCATCCCCCCTACTGTCTTGCACCCCACCAAGTTCCTCAAATAGTATCTGTAACATAATCTATTCAGTATTTATTAAGTGAATAAATTATCAAAATGTAACTTAAAAAAATTGCAATGTAATAAAAGCATTTTAGGTTGTGCCAGATACTCTTCTAGGCAATATATTTGCATGGATTCCATCATTTAATCCACTGAAAAATAGCACAGGGGTGGACTTCTGAAAAGACAGCATAGGAATAGGTAGGCAGGGCTCAACTCTCTCACAAAAAGATGGAAGAAGGGAAAAGGCTGTTTGAGGGAGCTGCTCTGGGGATCTGAAGACCAAGAGAATGCTGTACATACTCCAGGAGGATGAGGGAAAGACGAAGAAGCTGAAACAAATAACGTGAGTTAATAGCGGTGGCCAGGAACGGCACCTGTCCCCCACCATCAAAGTGAACAGCCTGTGGCCAGTCCCTACAGAGTTGGTCTGCACCCCATTAGAGAGTCCCTGACCCTATTTTGAAAACCTAAGCTCAGCAAACTTAAAGATTTAGAATAAGTTGAACCAAAAATCAAAGAGCCGTGAAACAAAACCACTAGACAAGAGAAAAAAATTGACAGAGTAAATCCACCAACATATTCAGATGCCTAGACATCAGCAAAAAATTACAAGTCATACTAAGAAACAGGTAAAGGTGGCCCAGCCAAAGGAACAAACCAAAAATCTTGACAAGACAAAGGATTTAAGACAACTCATCAATGATAATCACACAAATCTCCTAAACCAATTCAAGGAGTTGAAGGAAAATACGACTAAAGAAATAAAGAGTATTAAGATGACACTGGGTGAGCATAAAGAACAATTTGAGAGCCTGCAAAAAAAGGAACAGACCCTATAGGAATGAAAGACACAACAGATGAGATTAAAAATACATTAGAGGCATATAACAGCGGATTTAAATTGATGAAAGACAGAATTAGTGACTTGGAGGAAAGTGCATCTGAACTTCAAAAGACAAAGGAGAACAGAAAATGAAAAGAATGGAAAAAATAGAACAGGGTCTCAGGGAATTGAATGTCAGTATAGGAATGTCTGTGGGTTTCTAGGAATTTGTCCATTTCATCTGTGTTGCCTGCTTTGTTGTCACACTGTTGTTCATGGTATCCTCTTATGATCTGTTATTTCTGTAGGTCAGTGGTAATGTCTCCATCTCATTTCTGATTTTACTTATTTGAATCTTGTCTCTTTTTTTCTTTGTCAGTCTAGCTAAAGGTTTGTCTATTTTGTTGATCTTTTTGAAGAACCATCTTTTGGTTTTGTTGATTCTATTGTTGTTGTTGTTTTTTGTTCTTGATTTTATTTTATTTCTGCTTTAATCTTTATTATTTATTTCCTTGAGCTTGGTTTGAGGTTAGTTTGCTGTTTTTTTAGTTTCTCTAGGTGTGCAGTTAGGTCTTCAATTTTAGCTTTTTTCTTTATAATGTAAGCATTGAGGGTTATAAATTTCCCTCTCAGCACTGCCTTTGCTGTATCCCATAGGTTTTAATATATTGTGTCCTCATTTTCATTCATCTCAAGATATTTACTGATTTCTCTTGTAACTTCTTCATTGACTGTAGATTATTTAAGAGTGTGTTGTTTAATCTGCATATATTTGTGAATTTTCCCTTTTTCCATCCGTTATTAATTTCCAGCTTTATTCCATTACAATTAGAGAAAGTTATTTGTATAATTTTGATCTTTTTAAATTTATTGAGACCTGTCTTGTGATCCAACTATGATCTATCTTGGAGAAGGGTCCATGAGCACTTGAAAATAATATATATCCTGCTGTTTTGGGGTATAATGCTCTCTAAATGTCTGTTAGGTCTAGTTCATTTGTCTCTCACCTTATACAAAAATTAACTTAAAATGGATCAAGGATCTAAATACAAAAGATACAAACACAAAAATCCTAGAGGAAAATGTAGGGAAACATCTTCAAGATCTTATGGTAGTGGTAGCTTCTTAAACCTTACACCCAAAGCATAAGCAATGAAAGAAAAAAGATAAATGGGATCTCCTCAAAATTAAATACTTTAGTTCTTAAGAAGACTATGTCAAGAAAGTAAAAAGGCAGCCTATTCAATGGGAGAAAATACTTAGAAACCACATATCCAATAAGGGATCCATGTTGTATAAAGAGAGCAACCATACAACTCAACAATAAAAAGACAAGCAACCCAATTTAAAAATGTGCAAAAGACTAGAATAGATATTTTTCCAAAGAGGAAATACAAATGGCCAAAAGGTACATGAAAAAAACATTCAACAACACTAGCTATTCAGGGAATGCAGATCAAAATTACAATGATATATGATTTCACACATTATAGAATGGCCATTATTAAAAAAACAGAAACTACAAGTGCTGGAGAGGATGTAAAGAAATAGGAACACTCTTTCAATGTTGGTTGGAATGTACAATGGTGCAGCCTGTGTGGAAGACAGTTTGTCAGTACTCAAAAAGCTGAATATTGAACTGCCATATGGGCCAGCAATCCCATTCCTAGAAATATATTCAGAAGAACTGAAAGCAAGGATGTGAACTGACATTTGTGCACCAATGTTCATAGAAGCATTATTCATAATTGCTAAAATATGGAACAAGCCCAATCGTCCATCAACAGATGAATGGATAAATGAAATGTAGTATATACATACATACAATGAAATACTATTCAGTTGTAAGAAGAAATGAAATCGGGATGCATGTGACGATATGATTGAACTTTTAGGATATTTCATTGAGTGAAATAAGCCTGACACCAAAGGACAAATATTGTATGTTCTCACTAATATGAACTAAATAGAAAGAGTAAACTCACAGTGGTAAACTCTAAAGTATAGGTTTGTAGAAGATAGAATATGGGCTGAGAATAGGAGCTGATGCTTAATGTATGTAGAATGTTTAATAATGTTTATTGTAAAAGTGTGGAAATGGATAGAGTTGATGGTAACACATTATGGTGAGTATCACTAGCACTGCTGATTTATAAATGTTACTGTAGCCCAAAGGGGTATCTGTGGATGTAAATGTCAATTGAAATGAAGTTGGAGAATAATCTAGAGAATGTATAACACAATGATTTCAGTGGTGGAAGAAGATTGTGGTTAATAGTATAAATATAAGAATGTTCTTCTTTTACAAAGTGTTAAGAATATGGTGATCCACGGGAAAATTACAACTAATGTAACTTATGGATGATAGTTAACAGTAACATTGTAATATTTTTGCAGCAATGGCAAAGATATGATATCAATACTAAGGGACAACAACAGAGGTACATAAGGGGGTACGGGATTTTTCCTTTTGGAGTAATGAAAAGGTTCTAAAATTGACTGAGGTGATGACAGAATAACTCTGTGGTGTTGAAAATGAGAGCCACTGAGTGTACGCTTTGAATGGATTGTACAAAGCATGGGGCTGTATAACACAGGGAATCCTGCAGTGGATGGTGGACTGTGGTTAACAGGACAAATATGAGAATGTTCTTTCATGAATATAACAAATACGCAATACTCTTCAGGGTGTTAATCAGGTGGGTTGGGGGAAAATACACCAAATGTAATGTGACTGGATTTTGTTTAGGTTCTTGACTATGCTGTAGAAGGGAATTTCAAGAGCACGTCACGTTGATTAGGCCAGTAATTTATTAAGGTGGGGAGGGAAGAGAAATGGTAGAAAATAACAGATCATGGGTCCCAGGTAGAGAAGAAGGGGCTGAAGAGTGATAAAGAGGACTGATTCACAGACTACAATTTCCCATTATAGATTATAAATGCCCAGGTTTTACTTGTGTGTTGATCCATGCGGGGGTGAAGAATGCCAGAACAGGGGCCCCAAGGCAAGAAAGAGAGAGAGAGAGCAAGACAGAGGTTTGGCCTTTGCACTTGCTTTTTCAACCATTAATTATTCTGTCCCTTTGCTAATGACATGGGAGGAGTTCCAGCTGTTTGCTGTTTTGATTGATTACCCCACCCATCAACCCCCAGGAAGGGCCCAATGATAATGTCCCCAGAGAATATCTGGGGCTTCTCCTGGCTTCCAGAGGAAATCTCATTCGCAAGGGTCTTCCGGCAGCCATCTTGGGGGTATCGATATCCACGTGAACTTCTTGCTAGGTTCCAGATCCATCTATTGATTTCCTATCTAGCCTGCTTCAGTAAGATATGAGCTTTAGTTCGTAGTAATATTTTGACGATGGTTTTTCATGATTTGTAACAAATGTTTCACAACAATGGGA
>JAQZBX010009330.1:0-46342 GCA_029593785.1 Cabassous unicinctus
ACATAGGCAGGCCAGAGACTCCAGTCTCTGGAAGTACACCTACAAACTCCAGCATCACATATAGGTTTGAATAGAAGGGACTGATGGACCATGTGCAGGGAGGACTTATTTGAGTCCAACTCTGTCACTCTTAGGATCACAGATTCCAAAGAAGAGTCCACTGATAAGGCACCAATCTCTGGGGCTATCCCCCCTTATATAGGACCTGGGTGTTTCCAGAGCCCTCAGGAGCCCCTCTGTGTGGGATGATATCCACTTTGGTGTTCTATGAGATCCTACTGAGGTGTGCGTAAGTGTTACCTCCGGGATGACCTCCCGACTCTCTTTGAAGTCTCTTAGCCACATGAACTCATTTGTCTTTACCTTTCCCCCTTTTGTCCAAGGTCTTTTTCCAGTCGTGTTGCCAGTTAGCACTTGGTATTAATCCCTTGTTGCCAGGGAGGCTCATCCCCAGGAGTCATGTCCCCCGCTGGGGGGAAGGTAATGCATTCATATGCTGAGTTTGGCTTAGAGAGAGGCCACATTTGAGCAACAAAGAGGCTCTCAGGTGGCAACCCTTAGGCACCCCATAACAGTAAGCTAAGTTTCAATTACAAGAGCAAAGACTCATAAGGCTAGTCATCAAAACAAGAACCCATCAGTGGACCATCCTCTTTTGCCAGACACTACCCCTGCACTCGGGGGACTGTTGCTGCTCCCTTGGAGTCATATAACATATTAACAAAGGCATTTCATATGTTCCCACAAATATTTCAGAAACACAAATTTAAAAAACTATACCATGATTTGCTTAACCTATATATTCTTCCATAAAGATCAGTTGGTTTCCATTATTTCCTTGATGTAAAGAACACAGTTCTCAATTCATCTTTGTGAATTGAGGTTTTTTTATTTATCTTCTGCATTTGCATTATTTCTTGACCTATGTTAGCTAAGTCATGATCAAATTTATTTCCAAATGGCTTGTACTGATCCATATTTACCTTAGCTGATTTTAAAAATATTTATAAAATACAAATTACTTTTCATGTTCTTTTACAAAATCCAATGACAAAAGCAAACCATTTAAGTTGATAAGCCCTATTGAAAAAAGATAGATAATAGGGCCAAAATTTGGCTACCCATGTATAGAAACATCAGCCTGGCCTCATGAGTCAAACAAGGAAGGTTGGGGGAAATTTGGCAGCCACAGCCTTGAATGTGGTGAAAAAGAGAAAAAAAGAAAAACTAGCATGTTGAGTAATCTAGTAATTGGGTTTTGCTCTCTTATGAGCTAACATGAGACCACAGTTGCACGGAACCACCAAGAGATGGTAACAGCTCAGCAGGAGTGACTTGGGCTTAGCAAGTAAGTGTAAAGGGTCCTGGGGTTGGGAAAACAAACTTGAGTTTGCCAGGGTTCTGCTGTACATTCTTGTGCCTGACTGCAGTGGTGTGATGGGGGGTGAAAGCTGACCAACCACTGGCCAAGCACCCCTGCAGAAGGGCCCACCCTTTAGCAATTTGTCCAGTTTATTCTAATTTCAGGTGCCGTTTTCAAATTCACACTAAGCCATTGTGTGTACCAGATCTGGCCTTACCAGTTCTTCCTAATTAGGAAACTAGACTGGAAGAGAGAGGGAGAGCATTTAACAGTTGCTTCCCCATGGCCAACTCCTTGTGGAACCTTTCTGACCCTCCATCTGTGAAATTTGCTTAATGGATTTCGGAGTTTTACGGTAAAACTGGACAATGACTAGTTCCCGGGGGCTGGGGAAGCCAATGTGCATTACTTGAGTGACTCAAACCCTACTAAATCTCCCTTCCAAATTACTAACCTCCCCTCGTCCAATAGTGATCTTAATTTAGCTTAATTAAGCCACAGACACTAAATGAGGAAAACCTGGATTTGAGTTCTGCCTTCACTGGAATACTTGTGTGAGCTCCCGTTCCTCTTCATCTGCAGACTCAGGCAACAAAAGCACCTGCCTTCCAGGGTTGTTGTGAGGATTAAATGAGACATGCTTTGTAAAGTGCCTGGCATGTTTTAAGCGTTCCGTAAATGTGAACTCCCATTGTCATTGTGCAGTCGAGCCTCCCCCTGCCTCCATTTTTGGTATGGGGTAGGGTTTCTTCCTCTTGTGATGGGAATATTTCTATTTCTCTGTATTATTATACAGTCTTGGCTCTGGCATTTGCATGCTCAGCGTAGCAGGAGTGTGTGGGGGGTACTCTCCTCTGAAATGCTTGGACCGGTTGCCACCCCTCATTAGCTATTCCTTTCCTACTCCCCAAGCAGAGTTCCGTGCATCTCCTTAGGCGTCCAGCACTACCAGTGTGCACACACCTCTTTCCCTCCAATTAAAATGAGTAAGTCAAAGGGATGAAATGTTCCTGTCAGCACTTACTCAGGTAAATTGATTCTCAATATTTAAAAGGAGAGAAGGGATATAAGAACGGTGTTCTGTGCCAGAGATCTGACTTAAGTGCTTCCAGTTCTCTGGCAAAAGCAGAAGGCAGGCAGGCCATGGCCCCACCCAGGCTTGGGGAGACCCCTCCCTCCCACCAGCCATTTAAAATTAAACAGGACCTTGTGCCAAAGCAAGGTTTGAACTTTCCCACTGCTCTCCTCTTGGCTTTTCTCTTAATGGAGGTAGGTTAAATCACAGCACAAAGCATTCTTTCCTTGCAAGGAGAACATGCTAGATTCAAGCCCTGTGACAGAGTGGAAGGGCAGGGCCCTGGAGTCAGAAGACAAGCTTGGGCTCGACCAGGGGTTCTTAACAAGGGGTCTGTGAACATGAATTGAAATTCAAAAAAACATTATTCTTGTGGGGACATGTTGGTGTGGGTGTGACACATTTATTAAATAATACACAGTATAGTATGGATTTAGTAAGGGGTCTGTGGTTGTATTAGTCAGCCAAAGGGGTGCTAATGCAAAGTACCAGAAATCTGTTGGCTTTTATAAAGGGTATTTATTTGGGGTAGAAGCTTACAGTTACCAGACCATAAGCATAAGTTACTTCCCTCACCAAAGTCTGTTGCCACGTGTTGGAGCAAGACGGCTGTCAATGTCTGCCAAGGGTTCAGGCTTCCTGGATTCCTCTCTTCTCAGGGCTTGTTTCTCTCCGGGCTCAGCTGGTGTGCTCTCTCCATAAGGCCAGCTGTAGATTATCAGGTAAAAAGCTCATCTCTTCTCTCTTCCTGGGGCCTCTGTGGAAGACTAATCAAGACTTCTCTCTGCTCCTCTGTGTGCTTACTTCCTGGGCTCCAGCATTAAAACTCCAACCTCCCTTCTCTGCAGTGTGGTTTCTTGGTAGGCAGGGATGCACTGTCCTACTGATGTGGCCCAATCAAAGCCTTAATCATTATTTAATCAAGTAGAAGTGAAACCTCTGAATCCAATATAATCTAATGTACCCAGAGGGACAGACCAGTTTACAAACATAATCCAATATCTATTTTTGGGATTCATAAACAATATCAAACTGCCACAGTGGTTTTCACTTGACTGGCACAGGGGTCCGTGAAACAAAAAAGGTTAAGAACCCCTGGGCTTAAGTGTGGGGGCCTCAGCTCTGCCTATGAAGTTTCTTTGCCAAACAATCAAATGTGAATCTGATCAAAGCTCTAGATCTAACCACCAGTTTATAAGAAATACAGTGACAGAGGAACGTGTTATATGACACCACAGGGATATAATCAGCAAATTACCAAATGTAAACATTTATAGGACAAATGACTCAGTTTCTCTAACAAATCAATGGCAGAGGGAAAGGAGCCCTGCATATTAGAGATTTAAGAAACTTACCAACAAAATGCAGTATGTGGACTGTTTTTTATTCTAATTTAAATAAACCAACTGTGAAAATACACATATACTAAAATAAATACAGATAATAACATGATAATGTGATACAGAAATAATATGTTTGAGATTTACTTCAAAATAATCTAGTAGTAGAAGAGTAGATACAGGGATACATAAAACAAGATCTGTCTTGTGTTAATAATTATTGAAATAGGTCAGTGGATTTATAGGGGTCTGTTATAAAATTCTCTCTAAATCTGTGTATGTTTGAAATTTTCCATAATAAAAAGTTAGAGGGAAAAAGAGTGTGGGCTTTGGACTAAGGGAGACTGACATTCTACCTCTCACTGGGTCAATTAACCTTCCTGAATTAGTTTCCTCATGAAAAAAATAACAGCACCTGTCTCAGGATTGTTGTAGGCACAAGAACTGAGCACCGTGCCTGGCACATAATAAGTGCCAACACATGTTAGTCTTGTTAATAAAACAAGAGTTTGGAATAGTATACCTCTGTGGTTCTTTCCATCTAAAATTCCAACCTGTTGTTATCACGTCTCAGCCCTCTTTGTTTCCTCTACCACTCCACATTCAACTTTCTGGAAACTAATGTCCTCTAATGTTCACCTCACTCTGCCCAGGGTATCTGGACACTTAACCAGGTGTCAATTCCATAAGGCGTGTGGGACTAATTCCTGGATTGGCAAGTGTAGGTTTCTGATTTCCTCACCTGCTTTCTCCATATCTAGGTGTTTTTGTTTTTGGTTTTGTTTTCTTTCCTGTAGCTTCCTGTCACCTGAACCAAGAGCTTGAAGCTTCAGGCGGAAGGAAGAAACTTGAGGTGGAGAAGAGCAAGTAGGATGCAATTACATCCTGGCTCCACCACTCCTCCTCAACCTCCCCCACCCCGTGGCCTGGGAGGGGTTAAGAATCAGAGTCTAGGTGCCTCTCAGCTGTTTCTTCCAAATAATGTGGTGTTTGACAAGTCACTTAACTTTACTGTACCTCAGTGTCTCCTTTTGTAAATGGGGATAAACTATCCATGTGTTTGACAATACAGAGCAGAGGTTAAGAATGCAGGCTCCAGGACTAAGCTGCTAGGGTTAAAATCTTGACTCTGCCTTGAATTAACTGCGTGAACTTGGACTTCTTTGTGACTCAGTTTCCTCATTGTTGAAATGGGAATAGTAAAATTACCTACCTAGCAGAGTTGTTGTGAGGATTAAAATATATATGCAAGCATAAAGAGATAGCTACATATTAGATACTACACATACAATATTATGCGTATATGTATATATGTGTATGTGAATACATATGTGTGTGTACATATATATATACACACATACATATGTGTATATATAAATACATATCTATCTATCTATCTATCTATCTATCTATCTATCTATCTATCTATCTATCTATCTATCTATCTGTCCTTAATTCAGCCCTGGCACACAGAAGGCACTTGGTAAATGTTATTTGTTACCATCTTCATCACTGCTGTCATTTTGCACAATGTACTTGGAGAGTTCACTTGCTTGCCTGGCACCATGCTTCAGCCCTTCTTTCAAGCCTGCTTTATTTCCATGCTGCCCCTAGCATCTACCCTCTAGGGGTTTGGACCAGCATGGTATCTGGTGGGTGTGTCACAGACCAGAGTCATGCAAAGGAAAACCCTGTTACACACCTTCCTTCACCCCAAAGCAGTTTTGGAATGAAATACTTCCAAAGATGGACCTGTGGTAGGCTGGGATGGAGGAGGAGGGAAGGAAAGAGAGCATTAGCCTATGGGGTGTCACATCCTGTGTGGGAGGTAAGAGACCTCTTTCAGGTAGGCCAATCATGGAGCTGGTGCTGGGAAGACCCTCGCTTCTCCCCAGCCCAGCCATAGAAAACAAATCCTCCTAACCCTGGCTACACTCAACTCCTCCTGTAGGTGCCTCAAGGTCACAAGCCTGCCAGGCAGGCAGGGGCGCCACCATTGGAGCTGTAGTTACTTCTCTTTTTGGAGTGGCAGCTTAACTCCTCAAAGCTCTGGCTCTGACTCATTACTCAGCATTGGATGGAGTCCAGGAGCCATGAAAAACAAGGATGCAACTCCAGGAACATGGAAAACAAGGATGACGGGAATAACATGGGGTCAGAAATGCCAAAGCAACAGCCCTGTGGAAAAGATGTCCTTAGTCTGAGCCTGGTGGAGGGGTTTGATTTAGGCACTCAGAGCCTGGGGTTGCCCAGTTCTAGAATCATCCCTGAGAATTACAGGTGGCAACGTTTGGTCGGTGGACTCCTCTAAGGTATAAGATCTACTTCTTGAGAACCCACACCCATAAATACATATCCCTGCTCACCCCCTGCCCACCACCCCCAACCCCCTAAGTATAGAATTGCAAGCAGAGAAACTTGTAAGGACAATGGACCCTTGTGCTCCCTCCTCTGGGTGTTGAGAAAGATCTGGAATGGAATTGGCTTTGTGGAGCTTTCCAGGTGCCAAGAATCCCTCAAGCATGTTTGAACCCAGCTCGGCTGTTTTCACCTGCCTGACAAGGGGCAAGCCAAGCCACACCTAGCCATGCCAAGTCACAGGCCCAAAGTATTTGTCACAGCATCTCAGCAGAGATGTTGGGCCAGATTTAACAGGAATGGAGGTAAAATGATCAACAATCCCAACAGCAAAAGCCGAGATTTAGAGAATGATAAACCTTTTAGCTTAATGTAACTTCCAAAACATAGGCGTAGGAAAATCTAACTTCTGAGTAAAGGGGGCATGTGGTTTTGCACAATCCAGGCTTCAGGACCTCGGCTCCAATGGTCAAGTGTGTGCATGTGAATTTGAGGAGAGGTGGTGAGGAAGGCATGGTCTATAGCATAATAGCTGGAGGGATTTTTTTTTTCCCCCCTGCTTGGAGTTTATAAAGATAAGGAAAGGACTTGTTGAAAGTGACAAGGCCATTCTACCTAATGAAAACCATGCTACATTTAATATAGGTAGTGATATGCAGTAAACTATAAAGCAGAGGCTCTCGTACTGCCTCCCACTTTCTACAACAGGCCTGAGCAATAGGACACTTCAGCAGGCTCTCTTTGGCTTGGTCCTCCATGAATGGCGGGTGATGGGGGGTTGGTACTTTGAAGATGAGGAGGGCACTGTGTGTCTGAAAAGGGAAGATAGGTGACTTTGTGCTGCAACCCTTAGCCCTCTCTTCAAGACCTGCTTTGTCAACAGTGTGGAGAATACCTGCTGAGGGTACCTGCTCAGTCTTCAGTTCCTCTTTGCTGGGGAACCAGAGAAAACTCAAAACGAATGGGACTGGGGAGACAGTGTCTGTGTTGGTCTGATCTGCTTTCTTGAGTCCAGAGCTGCTTTGCGGCAGGTGGCCTGGCCCACACTGGGCTGCTGCTCACACACAGCCCCTGCACTTCCTCTGCCCTCACTGAGCTGGGCTTGAGTTCCTGTGATCTTCTGTGTTCTTTGTGTGCCCAGTGACAATGGGGAGGGCTTTAAAGCTCCTTTGGTGAAGACTCCTACTTGGAGATTGAATCAAAGACGGTCCCACTCTTTACAAGACTCCGTAACACTGCTGCCAATCACTGCCAAACACCCTTCAAGCGACACTAACAAAAAATTACTGCTTGAAACATTTCCCTATGGATATCATTTGGGTTTCACTTGGGCATCTCGGCAGGTTTTTTCTCAATGAAATGGCAGCCCCAGTCAGTGATTGGCACAGAATACCAGGCTTGCCTGCAGTGGCTGCATCTGGTTCTACATAGTTGATGGACTCAAGCTTATGGCGCAAACCTATCCAGTTGAAGCCTTCGTTGCTTTAACTCTCCTGGGCTCTCTGCCTGGTTGAGCTGTTTGCAGACGAATGCCTTAGATCACTGGGGATCCCCAGCAGGAACCAGGATGGCTCACTAAATCTACCACCACTTCTAGAAAGCCAACTCTGAATAAATAAGAATAAATAAGAATAAAATTTGTATTTATTTGTATCTGCATAAGGGAACATTGGAAGGATAAAAGGAAACTAATAAACAGGATGACCCATAAAAGAGAGAAGGAAGTAGAGAAACAGGATGAAGAGGAAGGAGGTGGCAGCAAGACTTCTCAGGCATACTGTTTACTGATTTTAGCTTTTGAATCAAGTTAATGATTTACCCAGGAAAAATAAAAATAACACTTTAATTAAAAAAAATGTATTATCTTATTGAAAAGGGCCCCAGAGTCTAACTTTTGCATGTGCAACACCCTATGTAATTTGTCAAAAGTTATCTTGTAAATGCTTGTTACCCTGTGTTTGAAAATGGCCACAGTTTATTTGTTTAGCAGGGATGAGAACTTGCAGAACCCGTTGGTAGTAATGCCTTTATGGGCATTAAATGCTGGAGGGAATTCCGAAGACCTTAACCTCTGAATCTGGGGTGCAGAGGGAGCCAGCGGAGTGGCCTGGTACCAGTCCCTTTACCTCGGTGCTCCTCATTCCCTCCTCTGTAACGCGGGCTTAGTTCTACCTGTTCGCTGTCCTCACGGGGCTGTTAATAGGCGCAAATGTGGAAATGCTTTGAAAGCGCCATTATTATCACCTGGCTGGCACAATCGTCAGTGCTTTCGGTTGGCAAAACGTACAAAGCCTAAAATGAGCCACGATACAATCTTTAGAATATTTATATTTGTCTTTATGGCACTGCCCAAGGACTGGAGTCACTAAAAGGATGGACATGGTTCTCCTTACTTTTTTATTTTTTATTTTACCGGGAGGTCCCGGGGAGCGAACCCAGGTCCCTCCGTAAAGCAGACGGACGCCCAACCATTTGAGCCACATCCGCCCCCTTCTCCTTACTTTCTGACTCACACCTGCACCAAACATTTTTTTAAGAGTTGGTGGGGTCGTTTTACAGGTGGTAAAGGCTAAGGAGACAGAAACTAGCCTCTTCAACTTGACGGGAGAAGGAAGTCTGGTTCTGCAAACAAATGCAAAGTTTTAGGAATGCTTGGTGACGCCTTACAATTCTTTGGTTTCTAATCCTCTCCCTTCCCTACCTTAAAAACACAGAAAATTTTAGGGAAGAGGTAAGATAGGTTGCAAACTTTTTTTCAAAGCACTTTCAAGAATGAGAAAAAAGAAAACAAGAAAATAAAAGTATAAGGTGTCTCGATCTGTTTCCCTTTAGTAATTTTTTTTTCCTAGAAAAAAATCAAGGATTTTGTCTCCTCTAAGCAGAAATTTGGAAGGAAAATTTGACATCATCCCCAGACCTGTGAAACTCTTTGTGCGGCCTTCACCGAATGCTTTTCTTACATTCCTTCCAGAAGCCAACCTGCAATGTGGCGGGTTTGTAAGGCCAGGGAGGGAGCCGTAACTTGAGACAAGCTGTAGGGCGGCTCCCCAAGGCAAAGGCGGAGCCCCAGCTCCTCCCGGCCCGGAGTGCTTGGCCACTCCCATTGCCACAGGGGGAAAGGAGGAGAGACCTACATTTAAACGGGCAGGAACCTACCAAGCAGAGCTCCTAAAATGCAGAGTGAGAATTTCCATTAGTGAGGTCAAGTCAAGGCCAAAAGAATTACCTCATCATCTCTGAAACCCCCTATTTAGAGGGTCAAGCCAGGCTGGCAATACCCCAAATCATTAACTGAATCGAACTTGAGCTTCAAAAACTTGGCCTAGAATTGTCGTGTTTTTTTCTTTTTTGTTTTTTCCTTCTTCTTTTGTCTGAGCCAATTTTTCTGGTGGCATTTCTGATTCTTCCTGTTTGTGACTGAGCTCTCCTGGCTCTACTTCCTTTTTTGAGGCTTAGGATGCATCCACTATTATTACCACTTTGATGTATGGGAGTGTGTGTGTGTGTGTATGTGTTTGGATTAGGAAGAAAAGGAATAGAACAACCTGCAGTAATTTTTATTTTTTTAAAACACTTTTCTCATAGATTCACATTCTCTTATTTATTCCTACAACGACGTTATGAGATAAACAATATCATTATGCCCAGAGTACACATAAAAAAACCGAGGCTCAAAAAGGTTAAATGTTTGTCCAAGGTCACTCATCAAATAAGAGGCACAACTGGAACCTGAGTCCTTGATCTCTGTATCCAAACCTAAAGTTCTTTTTGCTTATTTCACCTTTAAGGGAAGCCTAAATTTGATTTATTTGGTAAGACTCTATTCAGGCAGCATGTATTTATTTATTTATTTGTTTGTTTGTTTGTTTGCTTATTTTTTCAGAGTTTACTCCTTTTGAGGTGTAAAGAAAAAGACTTAGCTTGGTCTTTTCACCAGAGCAATGGAAGAATTCTTAAGGATCTAACTATTTCATCTTTGGGGCAATTCCCCTGCAGTCTTCCAACGTGACTTTTCCAAGACCAGGCTCCCTGAGTTGCTTGTTCCCCTGGACACAGGGGTGTGCTGCCAGCATCAGACAGTAGGGGGAGCATGTGTGCAAGAGGAATAAAGTTTCTGCAGCTCAGGCAGGAAATGTCTGAGACCATGTGTCCCTAACAGGCAGGATTGGAAAACTAATTTTGCTGCCTGAATACATAGAACCTATGGCTCTAGACTTCTTCTCAAAGCTTTCTGATTATTGACTTGCAGGGTGGGGAAAACTACGCTGGAGGGGACTTTTGTCTGTTTTTTCACTCTATCTTTGGTTTCTAGAGCAGTGCAGGTGGTGGGCTTGGTTCTCAGGGGACTTTATGTGGTACTGACATTGGCAGGGCCAGTTAATTTATGTTGCATTTTGATAAGGACCTTGAGGTCAGATGGAAAAAAAAAAAGAAAGAAAGAAAAGAACAAAAAATCCAAACAAATGCTTTTTAGCAATGCCTGACCCTAAATGCAGCGTGAGACTGGGAAGTGTGTTTGTGTGTGTGTGTGTGTGTGTGTATGGTGGTGATGGAGGACTCACACTAGTTATGAAATAGCTTTGTGTACTGACACGTCATTTTTACTCTGGAATGAGGAATTCTCTTACTTTTCCTTTCGGGACCCAAACTCTGGTTTCTTAACCTTGGAAAGAAAAGTGGCAGCAGTGAGGACACCCTGAGGGCTGGTTGCTAATTCCCTTCCCAGGAAAAGAGAGAAAAAGCGAAAGTTAATGTTTGCCTACACTTTCATATATAAAAGACAATTTTTTCTTTCTGATGGTGATTATTTGTTGAAAACATTGTTTTGGTCTATTTTCCAAATACACTTGAGATTTGCAGTTGAATGCATCTGCTCCTGTGATTTAAAAAAAATTTTTTTTAAATGTTGACTTCCTAGGGTATTTTTTTAGACCAGTAGAAAAATACGTTAACTAAAGTTTCCTGTAAAACTACTGTGTAGGTATCTCTGCCTTTATGCTTTTCTGGGTGTAAAAAGTCCCTTTACTATGAATGAGTTAAAAAGAAGTAATCCAGAAAATCACGATGAAAATGGATAAAATGGTGAACCACTAAGAGTAGATGGCAATAAAGTTCTTTGGAACGCTAACCTTTGCAGGATTCCCCCTAATATAAAATGATACCTATATGTTGAGTTGCTGAACTATAAGGAGCTCAAGTAATTTTCTGGAATACTTCTCACTTCTTATGGCCCAAGGCCCATCAGAAAATGTATCTTACATTTGCAAACACTCTAGCTCAAGTAATTCATTTATTGAATCACCATTTATTGAGTGCCTTCTGTGGGCTAGGCACTGGGGTAGGCACAGAGAAACAGGTAAAGAGCCATCCTAGAGTAAGTGAAGACCCAGTCTGGTACGGGAGACCTCCCATTCTACTGCATGTGTGTTTATCTATGTAAGTGACATGAAGGAATGTTTTGAGAGTGTGGAGGAATAAAGGCTTAAGTCCACCTGGATGAGGCAGTATGTGCAGGGAGCCTGGTGCTAGAGTCAGACTCCCAGGGTTGAATCCTGGCTCCACCACTTACCAGCTGTGTGGTTCTGGGCCTCTCCTATCCGAGGCCCCAGTTTTGTCACCTAAGTAATATGGAAAAAATAATGGTACCTACACCATGGATTTTTCTCTGCAAGGATTCAGTGGGATGCATACAGTAAGCATCAATGTGTGTTGGTGACAATGATAGTGATGCTGGTGGTGGTGGTGGAGTCGTGATGAGGGAGGAGGAAGGAGAGGTTTCACTAAGACCTAGAGGGTCAGTAGGAATTCAGCAGGTACAGGAGAGAAATGTGGAAGAGTGAAGAACATTCTGGGTGGGGCCCAGCATCTGTTTTAACCAGCCCTCCAGGCCTAGGGCTTATGGAGCACTGAGCCATGGCAAGCAGTGGATTTTAAGTCAGGGACTGGCATGATTAGATTTGCATTTTTGGAGCCAACACCTTGGTGGCCTCATGAAGATGCATTGGAGGTAGAGGGACAGGAGGCAGGAAAATGAGTTGGGGGCCGACACTAGGAGTCCAAGTGAGAGCTGATGGGGGTTTGAGCTAGGTGGGGGTGGTGGGGATATGTAGAAAGGGAAAGATGCATAATCTGCCATAGCTGTGAAACAAAGGTAGTGGTCAAGGAAGAGAAACAAATGGGCTACTTAGAAGACATGAGGGGGATAGGATCACCAAGTTGAACAATTAGATTTGGGAGTGAGGAAGAGAGGAAGGCAAGGGTAAGTCCAGAGATAGTGAACACAGTGCTTTTAATACCAATGACTAAGTGGTGCCGCTGCGGTCTTGCTGAGACGGTTCATTGGCCCCCTTCCCCCACCCCCTCCTTCAGTGGCCACCAAGGTGAGGGACAGCTCAGATCAGCATCTGTGCAGGAGGTCTGGTTCCCTGCTGGAATGCATGGCTCTGCAGGGTGTGCTGCTCTCTAACCACACCCACCACCTCCCCCGTCGCCCCCTACTGCCAAGGGAGTCATGCCCCCACCCTTGGTTACTGCCACATAGGCTGATGAGTCACTCTCCCAGAACAGCGAACGCACTCCTCTCTCCCACAGTCTGGGAGCCCTCCCAGGGACTGCCCCCAGCCCCCAGAAAACATTTTAACTTGCCCGTTAGTGCAATCGCTTTTAGCAGAGCTAGCCAGCCACCCACGTTTCCAGGATCAAAGGATCTGTGCTCCCAAATTATGCTCGATTTATTGCTCTATATACATTTTAACTCAGATTCTTCACATTATTTCTTTATTGGTGCTTGTCAAGTAGAAACATTGTACGAGGGAAGGTTTCAGTGGCCTCTGTAAGAATGACACATCTCTTTTCTCTAAAGCAGCTGTGTTTCTCAAAGTGGGGTAGTGGGGTACAACTTCCTGCATCAGAATCATTGATGCTTTGGTAAAAATGCAGATTCCTGGGTCTCACCACAGACCCCCTGAATCACTAGGAGGTTAGAAACCAGAAGTCTATACTTTCAATAAGCACCCCCAAGTGATTCTTAAATTGCCTATTCAAAAGACATAGTGATGGCACTAGAATTTCCGTTTGTAACATCTCTGGCCCATTATGCATTTAGGGTGGCCTGTGGTCCTTGCTGGCCTGCTTGGAGGAAAGCAGTGAGAAGGCCACCCACCAGAGCAGGGGTTCTTAACCTCTTTTGTTCCACGGACCCCTTTGCCAGTCAGGTGAAAACCACGGACCCCTTCTCAGAATGTAGTAGCAGATAGTTTTATGACACTCAACATCGGCATGGCTTTAAATTAAATTTTAGGATTATTCAAAATTACGTTTTACAACTTTCTCATAATTTCAATACCTGACAACCTAACATGGCTCAACATTTATTCAAACAGTCATTTTCGGCAAACATTTAGAAATTTGAGTTTTCCCATGGCGTCGTAAAACCATCTCCGCCATCCTTACCAACCTTTTTGCAGGCAGTTTTATCCACTGCACTCAGAAAATGCTACATCAAAATAAAAATCATACTAAGTCCACACTATACTGTGTATTATTTAATAAATATCTAATAAATATATCACACTGGCACCAACACATCCCCATAAGAATAATGTTTTTTTGAATTTTCAATTCAAGCTCACAGACCCCCTGAAATCTTTCCACGGACCACTTGGGGGTCCATGGACCCCTGGTTAAGAACCCCTGCACTAGAGTGTAATATGCCACATCCACTTTCAGTGTGCTTCCCTGTTCATTCCCTTGAGTATTGGGGGAACAGCAGGCAAATTAAGCACACACATACAACAAGTCCAACATATCTACTTAAAAAGACAAACTAAATGCCCTCTCAGATTCCAAATAATGGTGTTAGGTCACCATTACAATATTCCTCTTTCAAAAGACAAATTAAATGTGCTCTCAAATTCCAAATAGTGGGATCAACTCACCTCCCATAAAACATCTTTTGACTGTTTTTCTTGGCTGGAGAAATAGATTTCTCCGAAGTGAGGTCTTCTCTCACCTTTTCCCCTTACACCCAATGACTGACCAAGGTGGAACCATGCTGGTGGAACTAAGTTTGATGCTGTGCAAAGTTAAGTGGGCAGCTGATGCTACTCCAGGAATGTGCTATCATCAAATTGCTTTGAACTCTGAGAAACATAGAAGAGCAATAGGCACGTGGATTCAAAACGGATTCTGCAAAATGAACTAGTTGGGAGTTCTGGACCACCGGATTTGGTTTACTTGTGCAGCTGAGGAGACAGAAAGGCACGGTCCCCACCCTTGCACAGCATGCAATATGTCTGGCAAGCTGAGACATGTACTTGACAAAAAATTACACACCAGTACAAGGCAGTAAATGTTACTGCGTGGTGCATCGTGATACAATGATACAGGTGCTGCATCGTGCAGAGGAGGGGATCACCTAGGGCTGCATAGTTGAGAAGGGTCTAAAGCTGACCTCAAAGTTTACAGAAAGGAGCAATGGAGCCCCAGGTGGAAGAGAGAGAGCAAAAGGCCCACAGCCTTGGGAAAAGAAAGTCTATGCTGGAGCCAGTTAGTAAATGGGTCTGGATGAAGCCTGGGGCTAGGGCTGAAAATGGTAAAAGGTGAAGTTCAGGTTTCCTTTCTGAACATGTACTGAATACTTACTATCTGCCAGGCACTGTATTCGGTACTTGACAGGTATGTTCTCGTTTAAATCTTACAACAATGCTAAGAAGACTCTTTTATCCTATGTTCCATTTTAACATGAGGAGACTGGGATTCAGAGAGGTTAGGCAACTAGGCCAAAGCCACAGAGCTGGTAGATGTCAAAGCCAGGAGGCAAATCCAGGTCCACCTACCTCTGAAGTGTGTTTCTTGGGGACTTCTCCCCAGTCTCCAGATCATAATGAGAGGCGTTAGCAGGAGGAATAAAGTAAGGCCAGAAGGCTGGGTACTCTCTCCTGCCCTCCGGGCCCACATCCTCTGCTAAGCAAAGGCTGTCTTTCTTGTCTCGCAGACATGGTCTTGATAAGGACACCAAGGCCAGGAAGTGGGGTGGGGTGGGGGGCGCTCAATATTCCTTCTTTGACTCTCTTTGTCCTTCTGCTCCATGGGTTTTTTCTGTTTTTTCTTGTTGTTTTTTCTTTTTAAGATCTTTGATGAATATTTCCTAAAGAGCAGAAAATTACCAATGAAAGTTTACCTGTACTGTGCTAAACATCTACATGTTGTACAGCCCTAGATAGATTAAGTTCAGTAGAGAGAAACAGAAAACTCTCTCAAAATGATATTTTTAAAAAGGTAAAAGTTCATCACTTTCTCTTGTAAGGGCAGCAAGATGGCTTCATGAAACTTCACAGGGATCCAGACTTCTTTTATTTTGCTCTTCCATCACCTTTAGCGAGATGACTCATGGACTAAGAGGGCTGCTTGAGCTCTGGCCATCACTTCTACATTCTTGCCAGCAGGAAAAGGAAGAGGGGAGGGATTGCCTTCTCAATTTAAGGACCTTCCCTAGAAATTGACTATAGCATTTCCATGTGTAACTCATTAGCTCCAATTTAGTAAAATGGAACATCTAGCTGCTGGTATACTCAGAAACATAGCTTTTACCACAGGTCATCGTGTGTCCAGGTAAGAATCCGTGGCTAGAAAAGAGGGAATAGGTATTTAGGTAGACAGGAGTCTTTTTTGTTTTTGTTTTTACCACAAAGCTATTGACTTATTTGGTCCTTCTTACAATACAATCCTGTGAGTTGGACACTCTTATTATCCTCATTTTATAGATCAGGGAACCGAGGCTCAGCGAGATTAAGTTCTCCCAGGTCACACAGTGAGTAACAGAGTTGGGACTGAACAGTGTTCAGCTGACTCCAAACCCTGTGACCCTCCTGACAGAGCATGGAAACTGGATTATACATTCGTTAATGCCTCGGCTATAAAGGATTTTTTTCTCTGTATTTTTCTTAGCTAAGATGCAGGCAAATCCTTTTTACTTTAATTCAGCTGTGAAAGAGTTAACATTTTTCAAAGTCAGTGTGGCTAGGAAAGCAAGGAGAAAAAGAAACCACAAGGTAATGAAATGGCTGGGTGGAGAGAGCACAGATTTAGTGTCCTGAGATAACTAACACCCAGCCAAGGACTGGCTGGGCTGGTACAGCACAGATGACGCGCAGGCCTCTGTGCCTTTCCTGGCCTTAGCCCAGGTGTCCTTGAACTCGCCTGAGGCATATTCATCAGCTGGACGTTCCCACTAGCTTGACTTTGTGAAATTTGTCTTTAAAAATATCTGGGCCTCCTTTTGCTACCATCTTGTGCCTGTCAGTGGCTTGACCCCTGTCCCTGGTTGTTTATAAACCTGGGGTCCTAGTGAACCACCACCCTCCCCAGGTCCAGGGAGTTTATTAGCATAGCCAAGATGACTGAAACAACCAAGTCTAACAAATGTTCCAGACACAGCAAACCCTTTCCACCAAGACTTATTTCCCCAGGTCCTTTTGCAGATGATTCAGGCATCCACCTCCAACCAGGGGAATGATTAACCAGAGAAAAGATAGTCTTTGTCCATCTAGTAGCAATGAGCTCCACAGAAGACTGACTCTCTCATAGCCTGCTGGCACTTTTTGCTTTCTTCTTTCTTACTTTCTCTTTTCCTTTCTTCCTACTGTCCTTCCTTCCTTCCTCTTTTTTTTTATGCAGTATGTCTGTGTGTATAGCTAGCATCTCTCTAGCTCTCTAATTATCTATCATCTCTCAATCATTTATCTGTCAATCATCTGTCTAATCTATCATCTATCTAATGTGTTTATCTATGTAATCTATGTATCATCTTTCTCTATGTATGCTAAGGAAAGTAAGGTTCAGTGCAGTGCCCAGCAGGAGCTCTTTACCTGGTCTAGGACAAGGGAGTGGGTTCAGAAAAGTCTCCCTGGAGGTCATGGCACTGACGCTGAGGACAAGAAAAGTTCTCTCAAAACAGAACAATTAATTCTCTGGCTCCTCCTGTAAACTGCCAGTCTTTTTTTCTGCGTCTGGGAATCACCACCCTCTGGAAAGAAATAAACATGTGCTTTGAAGCTAGGAAAGCTGTCTCAAGATTATAGTGAGCTCTGGGTCTCTCAGACCTGCCTCCCTGGCTAGTTCTAAGATTCTTGGTCTGTTTGCCAGGGAATCTTTTCTCTTTGTAAAAGTTTTAGGCCTTGGTGAAGAGGAAATGCTCTGGAATGACCCACGTTTCTACACATCCCTGTTCAGGCCTTTCAGTCTGGGAAAGTCTTGGCCTGGACTGTACACCTTCCAGACTTAGGCACAAATAGCTTTATTGGGCCCAGCCCCACGTAACCCTAAACGTGAAACAAGAAAAGATTGCTGACTTCCTCTTCCTCCTGTGTACACAGCCATCACCCAGATTGGGTGTCTATGTGTCTCTTGTACACAAAAGAATAGATGCTTTGTTCTCCCCCTTCATGCTGGAATATTTTTTATCCACATAGACTTGTTCATCTTCAAGTCATTCTCAGGGTTTACATTAAATTCTTGAATTCAATACTCAGCAAAGATGTCACCGATTACATACATGTAGAAGAAATATTTTCTCTTTATGAGGTATGCCATTTAAAAAAAAAACAAAAAACCAACCACTAGCATTTGCTCTCTATTGGGAAAGAACCACAAACGAGTCATGTATACTAAATTTGGCTTCTTTTCGGAAGCTATCTTGCCTTTCTACAACCTATCATCCAGTCTATGAGAAGGTAGGCAGGATGGTATAAGAGCAAATGACACTAATTTTCTTTTCCTATCGTCCTGGTAAACTGATTACATCTCATTTTAAAATTACTATTTTAAAAGATGTTTTAATCCATAACTTATAAAACAAATCTGACTGCCACTGTTTTAGTTTCCTAGGCTGCTCAAGCAAATACTATACAATGGGTTGGCTTAGACCAGGGGTTCTTAACCAGGGGTCCACGGATTTCAGGGGGTCTGTGAGCTTGAACTGAAAATTCAAAAAAAACATTATTCTTGTGGGGACGTGTCTGTACTCCTCCTCCTCCGAGTGGGTGCTGCTCACTGTGCTGATACCTCTGAGGTCAAAGGAGGGGCCCCGTGGCGCTTGGACCCTGAGATGGGGGTGCAGGCTGGCTGGTGCTGGTAACTTGGGTGGAGATATGATGGAGATGGCTCTGTATGTGCTAGGGAAGACTGCAAGCTGAATTCTGCTGCAGCTGGGGTGAAGAAGGAGCAGGAAGCAGGCAGGAAGAAACAAGTCCTTTCTTCCTTCTTCAGCCGCACAGCCCACCTCCAGCCTTCCTATTGACCGAGCCTAACATGGGGCCAGCTGGTAAAGCAGAGATACGGTTTTCAGAGACCCAGTTCCAGCATCATAAGGCAGAGTAGAGACGGGTGGGTTTACAGCTGGAAGACAATTTCTTATTAGCTGGCACAGGTGGCACGATACAAGAACATATCATTCTAGGTACTCTATTATATGTCCCCGATGACTATACACATTGTAAACTGTAGAATCGAGAAGCCAGTTGGTGGTGATGTAGAAGGCTCTTCCTACTGGGCTTGGATATTCTTGGGGATAGGGACTATGTCCTCTTCATGCCTCTGTCCTCAACGCCTTCCTGGCAACAGGAAGATGCTCATCAAGGGCTAGGTAAACAAAGGAATGACAATTCTATTGCTATGAACTGCTATAGAGTCATGTGTATTTTGTTGCTGCAGTTTGTTGGACCAGATCAGAAGCCTGGAGGCTGGTCAGATCCTGGTCTAGGCTCAGAACTGTGGAGGATAGAAGAAGTTGGTTACTTTTAATGAGACCAGATTAGAGTGGTACTTCCTAAGGGATGACAGAGTTAGGGTCTGCCCTGGATGAGGCTCTTCCAGGCTCAGCTACCAAGAGGGTGCAGCAGTGTTTGGGATAGCTTTTCTACTGTGCTATTTTTTCTGTTCTATGTAGGTCAGGGGTTTTTAAACATTTTTTGTTCCACGGACCCCTTTGCCAGTCAGGTGAAAACCATGGACCCCTTACTGAGTCCACACTTCACTGTGTATTATTTAATAAATATATCACACCCACACCAACACGTCCCCACAAGAGTAATGCTTTTTTTGAATTTCAGTTCAAGTTCATGGACCCTTTGTTAAGCATTGCTGGTGTAGGTCCTGCCCCCACCACCCAAACCATCATTTTCCCTCTGGTTCCTGTCCCTCTCTTGAGTCTCACTATTGTTTGTCCCTAGAAGATATGTGTTTGCCTAAAAATATGGACACAAACATTTCTCTAATCACAGCACATGCTTAGAAGGGAATGAAGGAAGATTCAAGAGTCTGGACCCTGAAGTTCCTTTAGTACACACCACGGATGATTCATGAGTTCCTGGGAGTTCGGTACATCAGCTCCTTATCAGAGCTCGGGAAGGTCTCCTAATTCAACATCCTCATTTTACAGATGCAGAAACTGAGACTCAGAGGTGGGAAGTAACTATCTGCCCCAAACTGTACAGCTGGTTAGCCAGTCCAGAGTATTTTTCACAGTAGCCCACATCTCCCTACTCCTCTTTTCAGCATATTTTCAATCAAATACAAACATTTTAATAGAATGTATTTGATGCAAGGCACACAGCTTTTGTACATTGCCTGGATCCCGAGTTGAGATAAATTAAATATTTTCTTTTGGAAAATATTTGGGAGTTCTGGATTAGTTTCACCTTAAATGTATAAAATAAAATAAAATATAAAATATAAAGTAAAATAAAAAAATAGATGTGGCAGTTTGAAATTATTTTATGAATCCCAAAAAGAGAAAGATTATATTTTTAAACTAATCTATTCCTGTGTGTGTGATACCCTTTGATTGCATCAGATTTGGTTGAGGGCCCTATGGTTAGATAACTTGATAAGATCACTTTAGGGCTTTTGATTGGACTAAGTCAGTGAGGCCTGAGCCAGCTTGAGTCTTTGCCCTCTTGCTGGGTCTGATAAAAACAGAGGCAAAGAGACACAGACAGGCATAGAGAAATGAAGCTGCTGTGTTTGACCCTGCCACGTGAGAGAGGACTAGAGGACTGCTTAAGCGTGAAGCCCCCAAGAATGTGCCTGTGGTGCAGCTCAAGAGGACATGGTGAGCCCGGAGGGGAAGGCTGAGACCTCGGCAGAGATCGGTGGCCATCTTGCTTTGCCACGTGCCCAGACAACAGAATCAACAGTCGCTGACTTCGATGAGAAAGCACGTCTTACGGTGCCTCAGTTTGGACTCTCCACAGCCTTGGAACTGTAAGCTTTTATCCCCAATAAATCCCCTTTATAAAAGCCAACTCATTTCTGGTACTTTGCACTGGCAGCCCTTTGGTAAACTAAAACAGTAGAGTATAACATAGTATATTATAATATGTTGTAATATTTTATTCTAAATATGATTGCTAAACAATGCACACACACATGTAGGTAAAAACATGTATTGGTAATTAAATAAGCATAATCTAAAGCCTTTGGAAAGATCTTGCTAGTTAATATTTCCAACTAAATGCAAATAGTAAACATAAAGGGGCTTTCTAAGGATTTTTCTTTAAGGATTCAACATAGAGTAGCAAAGAATTGATACTTGATGGTAGTTAGGTCAGTAGTCAAGGTTTGTTCCAATGTTTCATTCCATTTAAATCAGTGTTTCTAATGGGGACAAGCAGAAGTGACCAGCAAAGGGGAGGGTCAGGTCGTGGAAGCCTCTCAAGGTTCTGAGGGCAGCTGGGTCAACATTCCCCGCCTTCCCTCCACAGCGTTCTCCTGACCTGGCCAAATTTAACTCTTTAGTTGACCTTTTCATTGCAAGCACAGAGGGTTCTGTCCAGATAAAGACCACAAACACTTCATGGAAAGGCAAGGCTGAATTACACAATTTCTTCTTATTCCTTAAGCAGCTTTTCTTAAGCCCTTTGCCAGAATTCATTCTAACCTTTCTTGGATAGCTATGGTAGTGAGTTAATTAATACAGTGAGCTTGCTGAGAGACAATGGAATATGTCTAGTTGCCGAAAGACTTTTGATTTTGAATCTTAAAGTACATATCTAATAAACGCAGGCTCTCATCCCGTCTGTAAGGCAAAAGATGAAGTTTTAATCTAATAATGATTTATTTTTCCCTGGGGAAACCTGGGCTATATAAACCCAGCACAAATAAGAGAGAGAAAAGAAACTGTTCCAAGTTAAATTTCTCACCCAGTCCTCTGGTGCTCTTTCCTTCCCCCTGGCATTCCTCAGTGTTTTGTATCTACCAAGCCAAATATATCTGTAGCTACCACATTATTTGGAGGGCTAATGTTTTCCTCTGATAATAAAAGTAATAAAAGTTTATGGTAAAATCTAGAAAGTAACAAAAAGTATAACAGAAGGAGAAAAATAAACCATCCATAATTGTATCACCCTGTTATCATTTTGGTATTTTTCCTTCTAGATCATACTAAATATACCATTTTATACAAGCTTTTCTTCCTATGAAAACTATTTTAAAATGTCATATTTAAACTCCTATGTTTTATTTTATTGTATGTATGGTTTACATTTTTCTTCATTATACCCTTCCTACCCCCGCCCCCTTCCTAAACTAGTATAAAGCACTCTGACATGAACATCTTTGTGCATACAGCTTTTCCTGTGTTAGGAAAGATCTACAGAAGTGAGACTTTTGAATCAAAATGTAAACATTTCTAACTCTCTCTCTTTTCTAACCCAGAAGGGGGTTCTGATGTAACAGTTCCTCTTATAGTTCATGAAAATGTCAGTTTCATACACACTTGCAGGTTTGAGCATTTTCTCTTTTAGTTTAAAAGAACTGATTTGATGTTTAAGACAACAAGAAAAAAATTATGCAATGATTGTTTGTCTTTGTATATACTTTTGGCCATTGATAAGGGCATACATTTTAAATAAATATACATTGGCTAAAAGACCATGGGTCATATCTCTTTTGCTTATTGCCGAATCCCTAGTGCTGAGAAAAGAGCCTGAGATATAAGAGGCACCCAATAAATATATATATATTTTTTTTAAAGATTAATTTATTTTATTTTATTTATCCCCCCCTTGCTGCTTGTGCTGCTGTGTCCATTCGCTGCGTGTCTTCTCTGTGTCTGCTTATCTTCCCCTTGCTGTGAGGTCTTGCCGCATCAGACCACGGCGCCATGCGAGCCGGCGAGCTGGCCTGCCCTCACAAGGAGGCGCCAGGAAGCGAACCCGGGGCCTCTCATATGGTAAACGGGTGCTCTATCCATTGAGCCACACCCACTTCCTGCCGTGAGGTTGCTGCATCAGCCCACCGCACCGCTCAGGCCGGCGTGCCCTCACAAGGAGGCCTCGGGACGCGAACCCGGGCCTCCCATATGGTAAACGGGGGCTCTATCCACTGAGCCACACTCGCTTCCCCCAATAAATATTTTTAAAAGCGAATTTTCCAGTTTCTTCCTTTGCCTACTTATCTATTAGGAAACAATATTTTAATGATAAGAAATTTGAAAATGATAGGATCTTTTATTGGGAAGACTAATAGTTTGTAAATTCACTTATAAGAAGTAGCATACAAGGTACATTCCCACATGTATGAATTGATTTCCCTGTCTAATTTTGGAAGATTTGCATGGTCCTGAAGACAGAATCATGAAAAAGAAGTCATTAAAATGAGTTTATGTCCTAGACTGACCAAGAGTTTTCTGTGCCTCATGTGAAAAACAAAACAAAATAAAACAAAAGGCTGAAAATTTGTCCTCTTTTTATCTTATGGGACTGTTGGGAGAATATAGTGGGATAATTATAAATAATAACTAAAGGTAAAGCTTTTGAAATGCAAAAAGTCATATTCAAATACAAAACCAAAGTATTAGTATTTCACTCACAGAGTTTCTGTTGTAGGCCTTACTTTCCTCCTTTGTCAAAGGAGTAGGTGTGGGGAGATGGGTTACACAGAATCTACTGTATAGTAAATTGGGAAGAGGAATAGTTTGGAAATTCAGGTATAAGAAGAAGCATACAAGTTACATTCCCACATGAATGAATTGATTTTCCTTTCTAATTTTGGAAGATTTGCATGGTCCTATAGTAAGTGTATCATAAATGTTAGTTGAATAAGTTATTTCCAAAGTTCTTGTTTTGACTCTATGGCTAAAATGCCCCATGACGTTTGGAAACAAGAAGTAAGGAAAGTAGTTAATGAAAAGTAATTGTTGCTCAAATATTTGAAGTGAAATTTGATTACAAAGAATTATCTCAGAATAAAGCTTTGCTTCTGAACTTCCCCCTAAAAGAAAGCTTTAATATGATACACAGAAGTGTTCATAACATATACAAAGGAAATAGAGTGAAATTCTTATTTTCCCAATACTTGTTAGGGTAGAAAATTAGAAACAATGCAAATTCTCAACCACAGTAGAATAGTTAAGCAAATTAGATTTCTCTTAACATGGTAGAATGTCACATGGTCAACAAAGCAAATATGCTATCTGTGTCATTATATATGAAAATGTGTATAAAAAATAGTGGCATTTGAAAAAGAGAACACAAAACAATATACACACCCAAATTACAGCCACATGAAATCATACGAATATATATTTTAAAAGCTGAGAGAACTCACAATGAGGAAATCATGTAGATTTTCATGCTCATTAAGTTCTCTCTACCCCCATATAAAATTGTCCAGCTGTATCATTTTTTTAAAATAAAAAAATTCCCATGAGTCTGAAGCACAGCTCAACAGTCATTTTAAAACAGGATGGGTGCAAAATGTGGGGAGTTATATAAGTAAGCCAAAAGCGTTTCTCCACAAAAGAAGCGTCTTCCATCCAGACTTGGCCACTGCTTGGCTTTCCCCCTGACCAAATAATGATAAATAGGTCATATAAACAGTGTGCCAGGTACCTGTATTTGGTTATGGATGGAGAAATTACTTAGAGTTGCCAGTGTGACTGTCTGGTATTTCTATGGGATTTTCCTGAGGTTAGAAAGAGAAAATTTTTTTGTTTTGTATTTTTTGTAAGAAGAGAAATTCATTTAGAAATTTGTGCTGGTGTCTCTGGAGTTGGCTTCTGTAAGGTAAAGAGAGTGGCACATTTGCAGGTAGTCTGGAAAAATAGGAAAATGAAAGACTCAAAATGTAAGCTGAATTTCTGAACTTTGTGGGAGGAACCTTCACATAAACCACAAAATCGGCTTTGACTAAGTTCCCGAAGAAAAAAAATCAGTTTCCTGTTTTCTTGGGGTTATATTTTAATACCTTTTTTGGTCTTGGTTAGATAATTTTCAAGAATACATGGAAAAAGTCTTGGGAATATCTTGCCATTCCCCCCAAATTGCAAAGAACAATCAAATGAAGAATGGCACAGAAATCATTTCGATCGACCCTGGACAAGGCTCCATTTGATGTCCAAATTTCTCTGGAGGGAATTTGCAGCCACAATACTGGTAAAATAATGCTGAGCAGCATTCTACAAATTTCAGGACAGGAAGGAAACATGCTTGAGACAAAGAAGCCAAACTCTATTATCTAAGATAAAATCTGACCAGGCTAGTAAGAGTGGTAGTAATGATAGAAATAACAGCTGAAAAGTTTTTGAACACACTGTACACACAATAATTGCATGTAATGTTTCACATATTTTTGGGGATTGAATCAGTCCCCCTTGGAAGGCATGTTCAGGTCCCAACCTGGTCCTATGGGTGTGAACCCATTTGTAAATAGGACCTTTGAAGAAGTGCCCAAACCGAGAGAGGGTGGGCCTTAATCCAAGATGGCGGAAGTCCTTCACAAAGGAAAGTGGATACAGAAGGAGAAGCCACAGGAGCAGCTAGAAGCTGTAAGTCAATGGAACCCAGCAGAGAAAGGAGATGCCCCTATGTGTATTGCCCTGTGTCAAAAAAGGCAAGGACCAAGGACAGCTGGCAGCAAGCAAGGAATGCCAAGCATCACCTTGCTAACATCTTAATTTTGGTCTTATGACCTTGAATTAACCTAGTCCTAGAGGCTGAAGCCAGTGCAATAAGGCAATGAAAAGAAATTTATAAGGATCAGAAAGGAATTAGTAAAACTGATTATATTTGAAGATGACCTGAATGTTCACAATCAAATCCTCAAGAATCCACAAAAACAAGTACTAGAACTAATGGGTGAATTTAGGAAAGTTACAGAATTTGTATCAACATACAAAAATTAATTGTGGTTTTCTCTATCAAGAGCACACAATTGAAAATAAAATCTTAAAATTTCTGTTTACAAAAGTTTCAAAAGTCATGTATTATTAGTAACAAATCTAACAAAAGACATGCAAGAGCTGTACAAAGACTGAAAAACTGCTGAGAATAATTAAAGAAGGCCTAAATAAATGGAGAGATATACCATGATCACGGATTGGAAAATTCAATATTGTTTAGTTGTCAATTTCCCCCCAAATTGATCATAAATACAATTCAATGCCAATCATAGTCCCACCTGAAGTTTTACAAAAATTGATAAGCTATTTCTAAAATTTTCATGGAAATGCAAAATATCTAGAATATTTATATTAAAGCAATTCAAAAAAAGAAAAGTTAGAGAACTTTAACTACCTGACTTCAAGATATTCTTTAAAGCTATAATAATCAATACAGTATAGTACTGGGACAAATACATTAGTGAAAAATAATAGAGATCCCAGAAATGGACCAACACTTATATGGTCATTTGATTTTTGGCAAAAATGTCAAAACAATCCAATGAGGAGAAGAAAATAATTTCGATAAATTATGTTTAAAAAACTGAATATCCATATGGAAAAGTTTAAAACTTCTGCCCATCAAAGACATAATTAAAATATGAATAGACTCCAAGAAAATATTCTCCCACACATATATGACAAAGGTCTTGTATCTAAAACACTTTAAAGAACTTTCTCAAATTCATAAAAAGACAACTCAATTAAAAATGGGCAAAGAATTGATCAGATTTTAGCTAAGGAAGATATATAAATGGCCAAAGAGCACATGAAAAAGTGCTAAATATCATTTGTCATCAGGGAATTGCAAATTAAAACCACAATGCGACATCACTATGTAACAACCTTAATGGCTAAAATGAAAAAGATTGCTACCATTAGATATTGACAAAGATGTGGAGCAACTGGAATTCTTATATATTTTTGATGGAAATGTAATATGCTACAACCGCTTTGGACAAGGTATGACAGTTTTTTATAAAGATAAACATTTAGCTATACGATGACCCAGCAATTCCACTCATGGGAATTTACCCAAGAGTATTACTTTTTTGTGACTGTTATAACAAATTACCTCAAATGTCATGGTTTAACACAACATACATTTATATCTTCCAGTTCTGGAGGTCAGGAGTCTGAGACAGGTCTTACTGGGCTAAAGTCAAACTGTCAGCATAGCTGCATTTCCTTCTGGAAGATCTGGGGGAGAGTCCATTTCCTTGACTTTTCCAGCTTCTGAATGTATTCTTGGCTGTGGCCCTCTTCCTCTTTCTTCAAGTCAGCAATGACATGGTGAGTCCTTTTCACATCTAATAACTCTGACCTCTGCTTCCATTGTCACATACTTCTCTGTCTCTCCTCTTTTGCATTCCTAATCCACTTTTAAGGAACCTTGGGATTATATTGGGCTCACCCTGATAATCTGGGATAAACTCCTTATGTTAGGGTCCCTAAAGTAATCACATCTGCAAAGTCTTTTTTTGCCATGTAAGGTAATATGTTTTAGGTTCTGGAGACTAAGACATAGAAAGGCCATTATTTTGCCTACTCAGTCTGCTATCAGGTTCCCGAAATATTCATGTGCAGCCCTCATGCAAAATACATCTACCCCATCCCAAGATCCCCCCAAATATCAAGCTATTACAGCACAAACTCAAAGTCCAAAATCTCATCTACATCTCCTCAACTCAAAAGTCCCAAATCTCATCATTTAAATCATCTAGATTAGAAATAGGTGAAGCTTATGAGACAAAATTCTTCTCCATCTACAGGCCTGTGAAGCTAGAAAACAAGTTGTCTGCTCCCAAAATACATGGTTAGTCAAGCATAAGATAACAGTATAGACATTCCCCTTCAAAAAGGGAGAACACGGACAGAATAAACAAGTGACCTGTCCCATGTCATTTTTAAACCCAACTGGACAAACTCCATTACATTTCAAGACCTGAGAATAATCCTCTGTGGCTTGGCTCTGTCTTCTGGACTGATGTCTCTACTTTCTGATTCATCTTTCCTTTTTTAGGAAGGGTAGCCCGTGTTTGCAGCTGAGTAGCTTTATCAGCCTGTTACCTGCCTGTAGAATTTTCAAGATCTGGCTGCCTTCTTTCATTTCATACTTTCTTTGTCTCTTTCGGCCCAAGCTAACAGTGTTTCTGCTCATAAATTTCTCAGGCACCTTGTGAGTCTCCTGCATAGTGTCACAGGGATTCACTCCATTAGACAAGAGGCTCCTCCACAGATATTTTCTAGATGATCCCACCTCTGTTTTTCACTTCTAGTGAGGTGGCTGAGGGGATCTATGAATAACATGCTTAATCTCTTCAAACAGCCTTTTGTATGATTGAAGTTCTGATCTTTTGCTCTTTCTGAGGTATTAACAAAAAATTGTCTAGCCTTACCCTCAGCCTTTTCTCTAGAGCATACTCTTCTGATAGTGATTCTTATTTTAAGCATCTATTGCAATTTGTATAGGCTGAGAATTTCCCAAATTGGCAAGTCCTGGTTCCTTTTAATTTTTTTATTTAACAGTTTTCCCTCAACTTATCTCTTTTCTCTCATATTTTACTATAAGCAACAAGAAGAAACCAGACCACACTTTCAACACTTTGCTTGCAAAGCTCCTCAAATAATATACAATTTCATTGTTTTCAAGTTTTGCTTTCTACATAACTGCAGGCCAGAATTTCAGTAAGCTTTCTGCCACTATAGAACATGGACCGCTTTTCCTCCAGTTTCCAAGGACATGTTTCTCATTTCCTTCTGAGCCCTCACCATCAGGGCTTGTAAAATCCACATTTCACTAACAGTCTGTATTCTCTAAGGCAATTCGTGTGTTTGCTACCATGCTCCTCATTCCCTTTTGGACCCCCAGCAGAACAATCTTTAACATCCATTTTCCTACTAATGGTCTGTTCAAGGCAAACAGACCTTTTTCTAGGATGATCTTCAAATTTCTTCCAGCCTCTTCTCTTCTCTAACCCAATTCCAAAGCTACACTCACATATTTAGGTATTTGTCATAACAGCATCCCACTTCCTGGTACCAAAATCTGTTTTATTTTTCTGCGCCTGCCAGAACAGCTTATCTTAACTCCAGTGGCTTAAAACAGCACACATTCACTACCTTACAGATCTTTAGTTCTCAGTGGGCTAAAATCAAGATGTTGGCAGGGCTGTGCTCCTTTCTGTAGACTCTAGGGACCAAGAGAAATCAATGCCTATGTCCACAAAAAAGAGTTGCACAAGCAGCTTTATTCATAATATTCCCACACTGTAAACAAGCCAGATGTTCATCCACAGGAAAACAGATCAATAAAGTTGGAATATTCATACAAAGAAATACTATTCAGAAATAAAAAAGAAACAAACTAGTAAAAAGGCAAAAACATGGGAGAATTTCAAAAATGTTATGCCGAGTGAAAGAAGTCTTACACCAAAGAGTACATGCTATATGATTCTATTTATATGAGGTTCTAGAGCAGGCAAAACTAATCTATGGTGAAAAAAAAATCAAAACAGCGATTGCCTGGGTTGTGGGGGGAGTAGGGGTAGGGATTAAAAAGGGGCAAGAGGGAACTTTCTGGAGAGGGTAATGTTTCCTATTTTGATAAGCGTATACACAGGTATAGGCACTTATCAAATGGTATACTTAACATTTACTCATTTCAGTGTAAATAAATTTTACCAAAAAACCCCATATAGAATTATAAAGAAATATAGAACACTAGCTAATTATGTGCACACTGAAGTATTTGGAAGAGAGTGTACTAATGTTTGCAGCTTACTTTGATCTTCATTTTTAAAAAAAGGAAACATGGATTGATGGATGGATAGAAGGATGAAAAGATGGTTATGTGATAAAAGCAAATATAGCAAAATATTAATTGTAAATCTAGAGGTGAGTATATAGGTATTTACTATAAAACTCTTCCAACTTTCTCTGTAGGTTTGAAATTTTGCATAATATAATGTTGGAAAGAAAAAGGCTACCATCCTCCTTCCTCGCAGTTTTAGCACACTCAGATGAAAATCCAGTTAAAGCTTACAAAGACCTTGACCGTGTATCACTGCTCCAGCATGCAGACTGCCACATCTTCTCCACTCCAACACAGCACACAACTCTCACAAACAAACTAGAAAGATTTCTGCAAGGTAGTCCAAAGTCAGAAAATAAAAACCACTAATCTTCTCACTAAATGGCATTTGTCCCTAATAGGACAGATACTAAATATTTTGTGACTTAAACATGAAGTTATTAGTTCTAGCAATATCATTAGAATTTTTCCATGGTTGGTCGTCAATCTTGTTTGGCTGGTTCTATTTAGAGTAGCTCATTACTTAAAACAATAAATCATGAAAAATCAAGTGTTGACTAAAGATTTGACTTAAAAAAAAACCACAGTGCTTACATTTGAGAACTTTAAATACTGCACCAGTTTTAATATATATGATGAATGCTTTTGTCCTCCATGTTTAATCTTTCTACTGATTAGAAATAAGTAAAAAGTTAGTTTCTATGGCAAGAGGACATTTAAAAACTACTGTAGCAAATTAACTCTTCATAGCACTGCTGTAATTTTTAGAGGCGAGCTCTTCTAGTACTAAATAGCTCCAGGTTGATTAAAAACCTTTTTAAATTCTCGTTCTCACAGCTGAAATTGTATTCTACCTACAAAATGAATATGCTTTAAGCTAAAAGGTGATTACATTTGCAAAGCACTTTACCAAATGGGAGACATAAATGGTTATTAATTAGAGTAAGTCATTGTTTGACACTTTCTTTATTCTGCTCCTTTTACATCTTTAAATTTATTGCTTTCCAATGATACAATTTATAGGAGAGAGTGAGATCCAGCTCTTTTCCTGTTAAAATGTTCAATGTAATTTGAAAAGCAAAGGAGAGAAAAAGATGGACTAATAGGCCACTTTGTCTTTTAGCAAATGCAAGAACAAATGAATACACTGTGTGAAACTAATTGTATTCGAAAGGCCGACCTTTACAGAATGCTAAGTAGTGGTTTTTTTTTTTTTTTTTTTTCCAATCTTTGTTCCTTTCTTCATGATGCGCAAGACCATCAAAGAGACATCATGGCATCATAAAGTCTCCTGACATGTCTGATTCTTGTAAGAAAAATGCTAGTCCCATCGATGCCGGTGATGAAGAGCCTTTTCCTGAATTTCATCCTTGTAATTTTGCACTTTATTCTAATGAGGACAAATGCTGCGCTGTTCAATTAAAGACAGGTGGAGTGAAAGGACAAGAATCTGGGAAAATAGGTGGAAGACTTTAAACATCAGTGTTCCAAGCGGCAGCGTAGAGGATACGGAAGATGGCAAGAGATGTGCTTTCCCTGCCCCCTCTGGAGTGTGTACAATGCTTCTGTGTGTCCATGGCCTCAAAGGCAGCTTCTGCCTCAGCTCCTGCATCCTGGAAAACCTCAGTCTCCAGTCTATTTGCATTGGTATAAGTACTGGTGACAATTTAGGATGATACAAACTGTCCAGAATATTAAAACTGTATTTGTACATCATCAAATAATCAATCAACACTTTCTGAGCCTCTTCATTTTGCAGGCTATTGTGAGAGATCGACAGACAGTGAGGGAAATAAAACACAGCCTCTTCCCCAAGGAGTTTATAATCTGAGCGAGTGAACGGCGCATATGCGAGATCTATACTCTGTCCATCTGGGAATGTGAATATCTTACTGCCTGAAAAACTGAGATACAGAACAGACAAACGATTCATCCTGGTAAACAGTATCAGGACAGAGTGAAATTGAGCTGCTGTGACCCCTAGTCTATTTTACTTTTTTCACAGACTCATTTGCTCTATCAATATAAGACCAAGTACAGAATATAGATTAGGCCAAAGGGGAGTCACTGAATAATAAAATACTAGAACTGGGAATAAAAAAAGTAACTCAAATGTCACCTAGTCCAGCAATTGTTTTTTGTTGTTGTTGTTGTTGTTGTTTATTTGTTTGTTTTTAGGCAGTGCCAGGGATTGGACCCGGGACCTCATACATGGGAGGCAGACACTCAACCACTGAGCCACACCCACTCCCAGTCCAGCAGTTTTAAAAAGTCTGTGGTGCTCTCTGGGGTTCCTGGAAGGTGGATGGTGGATTGGGAGTACACAGAGCTGGGTGCCCCCTGCTCCCTATTGCCATACCTGTTCAACTTCCACCTTATCAGTTTGTCTGTGATCTTTTTGCAGATGATGATTTCATGCAAGATTATCTGAGAGGGTAGGTAAATTAATCCAAGGCTCTGCAGCTAGCAGACCTCCTGCTTTTTGGACTGGAGCTTTCAAAGGTGACAGGCTGACGCATTAACATCTGTGGTACACACTATGGGTTATGGGCCTAGCAGTCATTACTTGCATCCCTGCCCTTTTCTTCTGTGCCATTAGAATCTGTTTTAATCAGGTCCATGTTGTCGTAGTTTGCTGGGCTTCTTTGATAAGCACTGCACGCTGGTGGGCTTGACAACAGGAACTTATTGTCCTCACGGCTTTGGAGGCTGGAAGTCCAAAACCAAGGCATGGGCAAGTCCGTGATCTCACCCTACAGTCTGTAGCATTCTGGTGCTGGCTCGCTGCTATCCTTGGGGTTCCTTGGCCTGCAACCTCTTTTAGTTTCTGCTCTTCCAGTTTCTGCTGACTTCTGGCTTCTCCCTGTGGCCTTCTTTGACTTTAGGCTTCTGGTTTCTTCTTTTTATAAGGTGTATTAGTCAGCCAAAGCAGTGCTCATGCAAAGTACCAGAATTCTGTTGGCTTTTTATAAAGGGTATTTATTTGAGGTAAAAGCTTACAATCAAAAGGCCCTAAAGAGTCCAACTCAAGGCTGCTTTCCCACCAAAGTCAGTTGCCATGTGTTGAAGCAAGATGGCCAACGGTCTCTACCTGGTCTGTTGGGCCTTCTCAGCTGCTCATCTGCACTGTTCTCATCAGCTGCAAAGTATCAGACAAATGCTTTATCTGTTTGAACCTTCTCCTTTCTGTCACATGGCAGGACCGAAATGACCAAGTTCTGTCCTCTTCCATGTGTCTTCTCGAATGAGTGTCTGTTTATATCGGCCCAGCAAGGGGGCAGGGAGTCAAACTTGAGTCATGCCCTACTGACACGGTCGAATCAAAACTCTAATCTTAACAGGTAATTTAATCAAATACATCTCAGGTGAATTTAATATAATCAAAGGGGCTCACACCCAGAGGAACAGACCAGTTTACGAACATAATCCTTCTCTTTTTCGGGGATTCACAAAAAATAATCTCAGACTGCAGCATAAGGCCTCCGCTAATGAATTCAGACCCACCCTGATTCAGCTGGCCACTCCTTAACTATTCAAAACGTCTTCAAAAGGCCCTACTTACAAACAAGTTTACACCCCCAGGAACATGGTTAAGATGAAAAACAGGTCCTTTGAAGGGGTGCCTAATTCAATCTATCACACGTGTTTCAGGGAAGGCTGGGCTCCTCTCTGGTTTCAGGGATGAATCTTAATCTATGCCAATTATGGTATAGTGGATAGTGGGTATCTGTCATGGGCAGGGCTGCCCATCATATTTTGGATAGCTTTTCCATATTTGGGGTAAATTGGGACATGCTACATGCTGGTATTATGAATCCTGTCTTGCAAATGTGTAAGTCAGAACTTAAATCACTCCCTTGCAGCTATGCCCCAATGTAGGCTCCACTAATCAGGTACACCTGTGTAAGACTTCCGCTCTCATGTAATCAGTGTGATGAAATGGGCTTTGTGTGGAGTTTACATTTTTTGCTGGCACAGAGGAGTAAGAGAGGTGTCTAACTATAAGTGGCTGCAGGAGCAGAAGCACCAGTTCCCCTGTGGTTTCAAAGATGAGCTTCTGGTGCAGAAGAGGCACCAGTGAGGGAGAGCAGTTTCCTCTGGCGCTCAGTGGGGTAGAATCGCACAGGCTGTCTCTTCATCTGGCCAGTTCTGGGGCGTAGTTTGGAGGTATTGTTGTTGGGAGTTTGCCTTCAAGTCTAGTACTCAGGCCCTCCCCCAACTACTACCCACTGTCCAGTATTTGCTTAACTTTTTAATAATTTGCTGTGAAAATTTTGAAAGCTACACAAGAGTAGAGAGTGTAGTAAAATGAACCCCCATGTATTAATCCCCATCTTCAAAAATTATCAACAGTTTTATCCATCATGTTTTTCCTATTCCCTTCCACCACTTTTTTTCCCTGGAATATTTTAAAGTACATATCAGGAATCATATCATTTCACCCATAAATATCTCACCATGCCATTATTACACACAAACATTAATAACATCTAATGTACTTAATATCTTCTAACCAGTCTGGATTTTAATTTCCCCAATTGTCTCAAATATGTCTTTATAGTTGGCTTGTTTGAATCAGGATTCCATCCCTTTTATTCTAATGACACCTCTTTCTCCATTTTTTTTTTTCGTGCCTGTGAGCTGCTGGGAAAACTGGATCATTTGCCAGGTGGAATGTCCTACATCCCAGATTTAGCTGATTTCACCCCATGGTATTGTTTAACTAGTTTCTCTGCTCCCAGTATTCTCTCATTTCCTTGATAAGATTCAGGTTCAATTTTATGGTTTCGCAAGAATACTTCCCAGGAGATGCTAGGTACTTTTATTGCAACCCATCATGAGATGCATATGGTCATCCTTTTAGTGGTACTAGGATTGATTAGTGGGTTATAGCCAATATCTTTTAAAGAAACTCCTTTTTTTTTTTTTTCCCCACTTTATTGACTAGAATCAGCTTCTGAGGTCTACCATGAAGAAATCTAACTGAATTATGGGGTGATTATCTTCCTGGGAAGGAGCATGGGTACATTCTAGCCATTTAGATGTGATGAAAGTTTGGCAGAAACTTCTATGAGGGCCTTCCTTGCTCAAGGATAGGACATTTATTCTCTCTCCCAACCTCTGGCTATTGTTGCATGATGATATGATGTTTGAGGCTGCAACTACCATCATACAACCATGAGAGGCAAGCTGAGGACAAAAAGCAAAGAACTGAGGATGGTACAGCCAAAGAACAGAAAGAACCATGGGCACTCAATGTCATTAAACATCTAAATTAATCAACCCAGGAACTGCTCTTCTTCCAAACTTCTTACGTGTGATAATAAATTGCCCTATTTCAGTGGTTCTCAATTGTTTTTTGTGACATGGCACATAGAAAATATTTATATGGCATACTGGTGTAGAAGCTGTATGGGAGCTTATGTTTTACAATTAAGATAAGGAAAATAAAATGAAAATAATTAGGGAATATATTGAATATTGAATTTGTGTTTTCCAAATAGAGTCATTTCAATTTTTTTTTTTTTGTAAGGAGGTACCAGGGAATGAACCCAGGGCGTTGTACATGGGCAGCAGGTGCTCAACCACCGAGCTACATCTGCTCCCCAATGAGAGGTGGTTTTTTCGTTTGTTTGTTTTTAGGAGGTACCAGAGATCAAAACCAGGACCTTGTACATGGGAAACAGGTGCTCAACCACTTAAGCTACATCTACTCCCGATTTTAAAAAATTTAATGAGGAACTTTAAGCTGTTGTGAATATAACACTGCAAACCATAGCTTTCTGCTTGATCAAAATTTGTAATTATGATCTTTTCAAATACTAGAATATCACTATTGACAAGAATAGGTCATAAAAAATATTAACTATTTTCAAAACTATCGAAAATTCGCACTGGTTGAAATTATGGTTGAAGATTTCATCGGCTCCTTTTTCTCTCATTGACACATTTAATATTGAAGTTTCTTGGATTAATGCAAATACATTTCTCATCTAATGAAATATGTTAAAATAAGGCAAAGTTCTAATTTGTACATGCTTGATGCCACTATAAGGTGATATCAGCTATAAATGGACAGAAATATCTAATATAAAGGAAGATAAATTTTTGGTCCACCTCCTACTCCTGCTCTACTCTCTGCTCCCTTCCCCGAACCTTGGACTATATGCCATACTCTTTGAGCACATACAACACAAACATTTCCAGCAGTTTCATTAGAGAAGTCCAAGTTTGAGTGGTAGAGCAATCCTTCGGTTGCACTCAGCATGTCATGGTGGGGCTGTAGAACCCCTCCTCAATCAGGGTAAACCCTGAGAAACTCCTGATGAGGCAGCTAGTACAGGAGACAATAGGCCAAAGGATCCTAGCTGGCTGCCTGAGTCTAAGAGGATCACTATCTCACAGCACAGGGCACCATGCCAGGCTCTAGCCTCCTCTGTAAGCCATCTTGAGCTGGATCTTCTTGTACCTGCAGCCTAAAGCCTCCTAAAGTATCCTAGCTGCTACAACATCAGTTTGTATCAGGTTACAATGCTTTAATTTTATTTTTCTTGTAAAAGAAATATGCTACACGTCATTCCGAATTCATAAGGGTAGTTAAATTTCAGGTAATGATCACAATGAAGATCATATCCTATATAAAAGGAATGAATTCTAACATAGCAGATGCTTCTGGTGCCACATCACCTTCCCTTGACCCACCTCTGACTGATGCCCCAGCTGTGGTGGGCAGTTGCATGCAAGAGAAGTCTCACCTTGTGCTGCTAGCACTCTGCCTTCAGCACCTTCTACCCCAGCACCTTCTCCCAGGTAAGCACGGAGCAGAAATATGAGGGAGATAATGTCTCCAAAGGCAGCCCACATTCAAGGGAGGGAATTAGAGGGTAGATGCTCCAACCTCCAGTCTTTCAGGAGGACGGTTTTGGGTGGCATTCTCTACCCTTCTCCGAAGTCCTGGAGGAGCCAGTGGCCTTGTCTGTGTGCCTCATGTGGGCAGCCATGCACATGGGGACCCAATAAGGACAATAACACTGTCCTTATTGCATGTAAGTAACCTGTTAGCATCACACATTTTTGATCCTTTATATTTGCTCTGTCTTATTCTCTCTCTCACTCTTCCTGCTCCCTTCCTCCTCTTTCTGGGGACCAAGTCCCAAATAAACTGCCTGCACCAAAACCTTTTCTCTGGCTCTGATTTGTGGGAAACCCAAACCAAGAAAACTAAATTTAAACTCTTTGCATGTAAATAAGAATCACATGTTACAAATGGATTGATTTTATATGAGTCTGCCAAAAAAAAAAAATAGAATTTTTATATCTGATGATACTCATTTCTTAAAAACCAAACTGACCTCATTATCCAGAGGGACTACACTAAAGCTACATTCCCACTGTAGCTCTGATGACAGACCAAAATCCTGCTTGATGTCTCATTAACAATGCAGGCGTTCCCCAACCTAGAGATGACAGTCTTCCTAAAAATAGCTTGAAAATTGATTGGTTGCAACTCGAAATGTGTTTTCTAATAGAAAACATAGCATTTTCCAATAGAAAGTGTTCCAAATGGTAAAGCATGGTCCAAATACTAAGAATGATTCACTTATGTTACGCTTTGTCAAAAAAGGAGCAAAACAATTAAGGCCTGGGCTTCCCAAGCTTTCCCTCGCAGACATAGTGATCTATCCTTCAAGGTGCATTCAGGAACGAGAGGGGCAGAGAGGGTGCCAATGTAGGAAGACAAGTGAATAAATGATCATGATGACCTGAGGCTATGGTTTGGAAAATATTACCTATAGATAACTAACAAATACAGAGAATTAGGTTTTGGGGTCAAAAGAGATTAATCATTTATTTCCAAATATCAGTTTTTCTTCTCTGTTCTCAGGGCTTTTCATAAGCCAAGGAGCTGGATTAGAATAGAAGCTCTCATTTTACTTTCAAAAGTACATGTAATGTGAAGAGATGAAATGCAAAGTAATGTAGTATAATAGGATGTCATGTCTAAAGGCAGTGTTAAACTCAGTTTCAATGCTTCTAGAGATAGGAATGATGCACATTTATTAAGTACTTTATTGTGTGACAGCACCCTTCTAACAAGGTGGGTCCTATTTTTTATCCCAATTTGACAAGAAACTGAGTCTCGCCTAAGTGACAGAGCCAGGGTTTGACTGTGGAAACGGAGCCCAAATCCAGCACTCCTAACCACCATGCTAGATGTCTCGTAAGCATGGGGGTGCCACATGCAAGGGTTCTTGTAAGCAAATACGTATGTCTTTGTCACTCACCTCACTCCTGATCCATCAGTCTCCTGGAGCCATCTCAACAGAATCTCGTGGAAATATGCTGCCTCTTCAGCCTTGGAACATCTGAAGCTGTAAAATCTGTCCTGCTTGGGAAGTCAGTAGCTAAATATTTTATTACCTGAAGGAGAGCTAGTGCCCAGATAACTTTTATTTGAGACTCTTGTATGTGCTCTGCCATGCAAGGCTTCTCTCAGGTATACAATTAGGTGGCATGTCAAATCGTTTTTACATTTGAAGAATTGAAGTATACTTGTCAAGGCCATATTACTAGCTCTCTTAATTTTTTAAAATTGTTCACTATCTCCCTATAAACTACAGGGAAAAATTCTTACTTTCAAAGTGTTTGTACATGGCTGTGTCTATATAGGTCAGGGGCCAACTGTATCACTGAGAGTTCTACAAATTAATTTTCAGGTAGAATACAATATTTGTTAAAGGACAAATAATGAAATATGCCAATTTGAAGTTTCCTTATATATTATTAAACTCAACAGTAACAATAGCAATTGCTTGCAACTTAAACCAAAAAAAAAAAAAAAGCTTTTTTTGAGGAAGAGAAATTTTACGTCTGCCATTGTTGACATTGTTGAGAATTGCTGGGCACATGGTGGTAATAAAAAGTAGCCTAACTCTTAGTTGGTTTTATTATTGGTTTTAACTTCATAGAAAGTCTCCACTCCCCCCACCTCTATCCCATCCACACAAACACCATTGCTAGAATCTGGACTGGTGGGTTGGAACTTCAGATTTGGAAGTTTCAAGTTAAAAAATACAGCAATGTGGTACTCACACTGTTTTGCTGGGGAGTATTTTCCCTTAAGCCTTGCTAAATAAATTCCTTCTTACCCAACAGATAACCATCTCCAGGTGTCATATCTCCAACCCTTGGGTATGCTAATAAGCTTAGATTGACCTCGTGGGGTGTCAAAAGTTTTCTAATATTACAATTCTGTATTAGACTTGGATTCATGATCCCTGCTTAGGTAAGATGCCTTTCCAAATTCAGAAGAGCAGTGAGATACCTATATCAGAACCAATCAGCATGCACACATTCCTGCTTTAAGGAGTCATGGTAAATTACACTAGATAAATAGAACTTGCTTTATTAAGGCTGAAATCAAAATGCACATCTAGAAGTAGGTGTGATAGGAACCACCAGGCCTGCCAGACTTTTAGAAGGACAGCACAACCTTTGTGTTGTATTTTGCAAAGCAGTTAAACTTCAGTTAAATGAAGAGCCCAAAGTGGGATGCTCAATTTGTCTATCTGAGTATCTGAAGCTTGGACAAAATCCACTTCTTGTTTTAACCATATCAGGCCACTTTCTAGCCTTGGTAAATGCAAAGGTCCTCTGCCATAATTAATGTTCAAAAACCAAGTAGCCCTCCTGTATGCTCATTTTGAAAATCTGTAGGGTACTATAAATATAAGGGGTACAGATTCAATTCAAAGGAAGTCAAATTGTTTTGCAAGGGTCTATTACAGTTTGGCTACATGTGTTGATGTGATCCACCTCAGGACAGATTTTAATTGTTGCTGATTATTGGCTTTTGTGCCATTAAAAAATATACTGGATATTTGCTTCCCTGATTATCATTTGCATCCTTCTATCTCCTGTAAGTGAGAAATAGACAAGAGTCCAGATAAATAGAGCCTGGGTGAGCCTGGTTCCAGTTAATTGAACCAGATAGTGCAAGCAATTGCAGTCATCCTACATAACTTTTGCTCTTAAAGAATCTATTTTTGAAACACCCAGGCTCAAATCCTTTAAGTCATCCTCACCCTGTGCAAGCTGAACCTTCATGAGATTCTCATACTCTCCAGCTCTAAGGGATACTGTTAAGGATACGAAACTCATTATATTCCCACTGGGATATTTGAAATTGGGCTGTAATCAACATCTCTAGCAGTGTTAGAGGTGCTCTCACCCTGACCTCACAAGCATTCCCCACTGTCCTCTCTCTTCTGGCAGATAATGAGATATGGCATGTACAATATGGGCTTCTTTTTCTCTTGGCACATCCTGAATGAAGCCACGGGGAACAGTTATAAAGCAGAAAATTGACTATGATAGAACAAACTTTGGTGCTGCATCTGATATGATTAACAATTTATTTTGGAAACACCCAGGATAGGTTTCATATGGTTTTCCTGAATTCAACAGGACTCCTGCCAGCAAAATCAGGAACACTAAGAAGTAATCCAGGCTGCAGCAGCAAAAAAATGCCATCTTGTAAAATGTTCCATAGCATAGACTCTGTTTTCTGGAAATCAGCCATTGCTCAGTTCCTCTATTTCCAACTGTTCTTCAACTATTGTCTTACTAGGCTTGGTTTGATGGATGGGTTTATATTCAGCAGGGTAGATAGCCTTGAGAAGAAAGCACAGTAAAAAAGGAGATGAAGCATATGGCAGTCAAAAATTTTGCAATATACAAGTTTTATTAAAAATGGATGTTCCATCTTAGTCATCATCTTTAAGAAGAGTAAACTGCTCCTACAGGAATTTACTTTAAGGCAGAAAGGAAGATTGATCTGTTTAAGGAGAATACTTCTTTTCCAGAGTTGATGTTTTCATCCATATGGAGGGACTTCCACTAGCATAGCATTCTTGGGTTCTCTATGCTCTCCATCCTTCATTCCTCATGAGGGAAGGTTGAAAGGAGGAACTGGGAGAGCATTCCTGAACTCTTTCCCCTTCTCTTTCTCTTGGGAGTGAACCCATCTGTGGAAAGCATAGGTTTCTATTACTCTCAGACATTGGATAAGCCTGCAGGGGAGATGGGCAAGTGTCTGTATTAGGAAGCCCACTTGCTTGTAGATATAAACCATCTTCTTAACCATTAGAAAGTATTAGGACTTCTAGTGGATCAAGATGGTGGCATAAGATACTCCAGAGTTTAGTTCCCTCACAAAATCTGTGAACAACTAGCAAAAACTGGCAGAACTATCTTCCTAAAAACCTCAGAAAATAGTTAAAAGATTACAGTAACTGAGTCAGTGTCAAATCAAGAAAAAGAAACACAAAAATGGTAGGAGAGGAGCAGGTGTAGCTCAATGGTTGAGTGACTGCTTCCCATGTATGAGGTCCTGGGTTCAATACCTGGTACCTCCTTAAAAAAATGGTAGGAGAAGCTCATGGTGCACTTACAGGTCCTTATCCCATCCTCTTCCCAGCACAGTGTAGACCCAGCCTGCACTCCGCTCATGGATCCCTGGCCCTGTACCAGAGGGGAAAGAATAACCCCATGCACATATTAGTGTGCTTGTATGTCAGTGCCAATCTATAGTGTGGCAGCCTGAAAGACTGAATCAAGCCACTCCTCCCTGGCTCTCTGAGGTGGTTTGAATCCATTCCTGTGGGTGTGAACCCATTGTCAGTAGGACATTTTGATGAGGTTACTTCAGTTAAGAAAGTATGGCCCACATCGGTCAGGATGGATCTTAATCCTATTACTGCAGTCCTTTTTAAGCAGAATGAAATTCAGACAGAGAGAGAAAAAGCCACAGAAAAAGCAGCCAGAAGGTGAAATCAATAGAACCAAGAACGTGGAAAAGAAGGGAGAAGCAAGGAGATGCCACCTTGTGCCTTGCCATGTGACAAACTGGGAAGCCAAGGATCACCCAGCCCCAGAACACCATAGTCTTCGAGGAAAAAGCATCACCTTGATGATGCCTTGATTTGGACATTTTCTCCAGGCTAAAACCCATAAGCTAATAAATTCCCATTGTTAAAGCCAACCTATTTCACGGTATTTGTTTAAGCAGCCTAAGAAATTAAAACACTGGCCCTCCCAGAACTTGCCTTACTGACAAGAGAGCTTGCTCACAGATAAAGCAGTGTAAGAAATAATTAAGTCAAAATGATCTAGGGCAAAGGATTACCTACTTTAAGGAATACCATAGAACAGCCAGGAGGGGAAAAGTCTATTGCATGGGGAATATTGGGTCCTTAAAGGGAATTCCCCTTGGGGGCGGGGGAATTCCTAAGGCAAGAAGCACAAGTCCAGGTACACACTGAGGCTCAGATAATACAGAGAGGACCAGCCCTTTTGCCTCCTGCTGATCTTCTTGATAGGAGAACTAAACTCTGAAGGAGAGCTCTAGCTAATACAGAGTCAATTTGCAGAGACTCTAAAAGGTGTTTTTCTGTTTTTGTTTTTGCATTTGTTTATTTGTTTTTGCTAGCTCCTTGCACTCAAGGAAATCTCTGTCATACCACTAGCTGCTTACATCTTAAGGAACAGGTGGCTCAGGGACTAAATTCCAGACTTAACACATTAAAATATTAAAATGTACAGTGTGCAGCAAAAGATTACAAAACAGACAAAGAAACTGGAAACTATGGCCCATCCAAAGGAAGAAGACCAGAAGAAGACAAAGACTTTTAAAAAGATCTTCAATATGCTCAAAAAGATAAAAGAAAACATGGAAAAATAACTAAAGAATGGCAGGAAAATGATGAATGGACAATATGAGAATCTTGATAAAGAGATAGAAACTTTAAAAGGCAACACAACTTAAATATGTGGTAGAAGACCACAATAACTGAAATAAAAAAAATTCCCTAGAGGGTTTCAACAGCAGATTAGAGTTGGAAAAAAAAAGAATCACTGAACTCAAAGGTAAGGCAATTGAAATGATTCAGGCTAAGGAGAAGAAAGAAAAAAAGAATGATATAAAAGGAACAGAGCCTAAGTAACCTGTGGGACATCATCATTTGTACCAATATATGCATTATGGGAGCCTCAAAAAAGGAAGAAAGAGAGAAAGGGGCAGAAGGAATATTCAAAGAAATAATGGCATAAAACTTTGCAAGTTTAACAAAAGATATGAATATGCACATTCATGAAGCCCAAAGAACCCCAAACAAGACAAACTCAAAAAGATCATTAGTAGTCAAACTGCTGAATGCTAAGGATGAGGAGAGAAAGCTGCCTAAGAAAAGCAACATGTTATGTACAAGGGAGTCCCAATAAGATTAAGTGCTTATTTCTCATCAGAAACAATAGAGGTAAGAAAACAGTGGGACAAAATAAAGTGCTGGAAGATAATAATTGCCAACTGTAGCAGTTTGGTATTACTTATGAATTCCAAAAATAGATATTGGATTATGTTTGTAAACTGACCTGTTCCTCTGGGTGTATTAGATTGTATTAACTTCAGAGGTTTCACCTATACTTGGTTAAATTATGATTAGGGCTTTGATTGGGCCATGTCAGTAGGACATTGAGTCCCCACCCACCAAGGGGTGGGGACTCACAGAGAAAACAACATGGCAGAGGAGTTAGTAAGACTTTTTTGATGCTGAAACCCTGGGAAGTAAATACACAGAGAAGCAGATACGTGAGGAAAGACAGAAGGCTCCAATAGACACAGCAGAGGACCCAGGAAGAGAGAACGAGCCATTTGCCTCGTAGTTTACAGCTGACCTTATGGAGAAAGCAGAGCAGCTGAGGCTGGATAGAAATGAACCCCGGGAGAGAGACAAGACTTGTTCCAGCCTGCGGCTGAGATTGGAAGAAGCTGGGACCATGGAGCCTTAAGAGGAAGAGGAAGGCTCAACCCTTGCAGCCATGGGCAGCCATCTTGCTCCAACTTGTGGCAACAGATTATGATGAGGTAAATAACTTATGCTTTATGGCCTGGTAACTGTAAGCTTCTACCCCAAATAAATACCCTTCATAAAACCCAACAGATTTCTGGTACTTTGCATCAGCACCTCTTTGGCTGACTAATACACCAACCAAGGACTTTGTATCCAGCGTGACTGTCTGTCAAAAAGGAAGGCGAGGTTAATACATTCCCAGATAAACAAAGCTGAGTTAGTTCATCACCACTAGACCTGCCCTACAAGCTCTTCTACAGGGAGTTGTTTAGACTGAAAGAAAAAGACATTAGACAGTTGATTGAAGTGGAATAAAGAAATAAAGGCCTCAAGTAAAGGTAACCATATGGGTAAGTGTAAATGCCAGTACTACTATGTTGTATTTTTTTGGTATGTAAATCCACTTTTCACTTCTTAGAGGTCCTAAAATCCAAATGTATAAAATTGATAAATCTATGGCTTTGGACATACAATGTATAAAGATATAATTTGTAACCATTACAACAAAAAGTTGGGGGGGATCGTGGGTATAGGAACAGAGTTTTTGTATGCTATTATAAGTTAGTTTAGTACCAAATCAACCATGATTGTTATAGATTTAGAATGTTAAATTTAAGCCCCATGATAGCCACAAAGACAATAGATGAAAAATGTATGCTGAAGGAAAAGAGAAGGGACTCAAAATGGTACAGTACAAAAAATAAAATAAATATGAATGTAGGCATTAAAGGAGAAATTGAGTATAAGAATTACAAAGACTCAATAGTAAAATGGCAGAAGAAAATCCTACATTATCAGGAGTTACTTTAAATGTAAATGGACAAAACTATCCAGTCAAAAGACACAGAGAGGCAGAATGGATATAAAAATATGACCCAACTAAATGTTGTTTAAAGGAAATCACCTTAAATTCAAAGACACAAGTAAGTTGAAAGTGAAGATATAGAAAAAAATTCCATGCAAATAGTAAACAAAAGAGGCCTGGGGTAGCTATACTAAGATCAGGTAAAATAAACTTTAAGTTCAAAGCCAGTTACAAGGGAAAAAGAAAGACATCCTATACTGATAAAGGAGTCAATTCATCACAAAGTTATAACAATTATAAATATATATGCACCTAACAACAGATCCTCAAAATATATGAAATAAATATTGAAAAATTTGCAGGGAGAAATAGACAGTTCTATATTAATAGTAGGAGATTTTAATACATCACTTTCAATAATGGACAGAACATTTAAAAAGATCAGTAAGGAAAGAGAAAACTTGAACAATATTATAAACAAACTAGACCTAGCAGACATATATAGAATACTTCACCAAACAGCAATAGATTATGCATTGTTCTTTAGCACATGAATCATACTCTAGGATAAACAAGTCTCAGAAAATTAAAAAATATTGAAATCATACAATGTATCTACTCTGACAACAATGGAATGAAGCTGGAAACCAATAACAGAGGGAGAATTGGAAAATTCACAAATGTGTGGAAATTAAATAGCATACTCTTAAACAACCAATGGGTCAAAGAATAAATCATAAGGGAAATTGGAAAATTCAGAACTATCTTGAGGCAAATAAAAATGAAAACACAGCATACCCAAACTTCTGGGATATAGCAAAGGTAGGGCTAAGAAGGAAATTTGTATTTCTAAGTGCTTACATTACAAAAAGAAGAAAGATCTCAAATCACACATCTAACTTCACACCTAGAGCAATTAGAAAGAAAAGCAACATAACCCAAAGCAAGCAGAAGGAAGGAAATAACTAAGATCAAAGTGGAGATAAATGAAGTAGAGAATAAAATATCTATAGAGAGAAGCAATGAAACCAAAAGTTAGTTCTTTGAAAAGATCAATAAAAATGACAAACCTTTAGCTAGATTGCTTTAGCTAGAAAAAGGGGGGCGGGGAGAAAGGGAGGATGAAAATAACTAAAATCAGAAATGAAAGGGGTCATTATTACTGATTCTACAGAAATGAAAATGATTATGAACAATTGTACACCAACAAATTAGATAGCCTAGATGAAATGGACAAATTAGAGAAACACACAAGCTACCAACTCTGACCCAAGAAGAAATAGAAGATCTCAACAGACCAATAACAAGTAAAGAGATTGAATCGGCAATGAAAAATTGTCCCACAAAGGAAAAAAGGACCAGATGTCTTCACTGGTGAATTTTACCAAACATTCCAAGAAGAATTAACACCAATCCTGCTCAAAATCTTCCAAAAATATTGAAGAGGAGGGAATACTTCCTAACCTATTCTATGAGGTAAGTATCACCCTAATACCAAAACAAGATAATAATACCACAATAATTAAAATTACAGGGCAATACCCCTTGTGGATATAGATGATAAATTTCTCAACAAATATTAGCAAACTGAATACAATAGTACGTGATCAAATGGTATTTGTTCCAGGTATGCAAAGGTGGTTAAACATAAGAAAATAAATTAACATGATATACCACATTAATAGAATAAAGGGGGAAAAAAAAACACATAATCATCTCAATGGATGCAGAAAAGGCATTTGACAAAATCCAGCACTGCTTCTTGATAAAAACACACAAAACTAGGAATAGAAGGGAACTTCCTCACCATGATAAAGGGCATATATGTAAAACCAACAGCTAACATCATACTCAGTGGTAAGAAACAGAATTCTTTCCCCATAAGATCAAGAAAAAAGCAAAGATGCCCAGAGTTAGCATTGCTATTCAACATTATACTGGAATATCTAGCCAGAGCAATCTGTCAAGAGAGAGAAAAGTCATTCAAATTGGAAAGGAAGGAGTAAAACTTTCCCTATTTGCACATTTCATGATCCTATATGTAGAAAATCCTGAAAAATCTGTAACAAAGCTAACAGAGCTAATAAATGAATTCAGTAAAGTGGAGGGATTCGAGATCTACATGCAAAAATCAGCAATGTTTTTATACACTAGTAATGAATACTCTGAAAAGGAAATCAAGAAAAAATTCCATTTACAATGCAACGAAAATTATTATTTAGGAATAAATTTGGGAAGCTGGTGTGGCTCAATCGATAGAGCTCCTGTTTACCATATGGGAGGCCCCGGGTTCGCTTCCCGGGGCCTCCTTGTGAGGGCAGGCCGGCCCATGCGGCGCGGTGGGCTGATGAAACAAGACCTCACAGCAAGGGGGAGATAAGCAGACACAGAATAAAACACAGCAAATGGACACAGCAAACACAAGCAGCAAGGGGGGGATAAATAAATAAATAAATCA